>NAPT01000008.1:0-113983 GCA_002927785.1 Cladonia uncialis
ATTTAATTATATTAATATTAATATTCTTTTTAAAGATATATTATTTACTATTAATAATAAAATAAAAAATACTTATTTAAAATATAATAAAGAGATTTAATTTCTTTAATTAAATATTATTATAAGAAATAATAAATTTAAGTAATTAAAGATAAATTATTAAATTTATTTATTAATTATAAACTTTTTTTAATTATATAAATTAAATATATAAAAGAAAATTATATTTATAAAAAAAAGTTTTTATTTATTTATTTAAACTTTAATTAAAATTTAAATAATCTTTATTATTATTTAAATATTCTTTTAATTATAAATATAATTTTAATAATTAAAGTAAAATTATAATAATTATATATTTTATTCTAAGTAAGAATTAAATTCTAGTTAAATTATATTTTATATATAATTCTTTATAAAATTACTCGTAATAATTAAATCTAATAATTAATTTAATAGTTAGAATTTAGTATAATTATATAATATATAGAGTTTATAGATATTAGTATATTAAGAATAGATTATTAACTTAAATAAATTAAATCTTTAATCGAGCTCTCTAACTCGACCTAAAACCCGAACTTAACCCGATCTGACCTGAAATCCGACAGGTTGAACCCGACAGTTGCGCGGCGTACCCGCGTTGTTTTAATCCTTCGACTCACTCTGATTTCGATTATCGTAGCGGTATAAAACGAGTAACTCCAAGTCTTAGTCAAATACTATAGGTAAAGGATATTTCCTCGGAAAGTCATTCTCCCTGAAAATCTCGGGCTCGAGCACTATATCCGACCAGACGCCAATATCTGACCTTTTAAACTTCAACACAAAAGGCCACGTCAAATCTCCGCGTATTTCGCCCTCTCTGCGAATCTGATTTCTGTTCTGGCTGATAAGTGTTATCAAATTCGCTTCCTTGCCATCGGGCCAAAGCATCCTGAATGCAGAGGTGCTTTCTACCAAAGCCGGGGCCACAGCAAGAGTGGCGATTTCGTAGCTGGCTCTTTCGTCCATATGGAAACGAACGGCGGCCACGACGGGCCCGGAATTGCCAACGAGCATGAGATCGTCATTCCAAAATGACAAGGACAGGCATTTTGCCTGACTAAAGTTGACCACTGAACCTGGTATATATGATGGGATAACGATGACCCTGGTGTCTTCTAAACGCCAAGTGTCTACTTGAGCCACAAAAGTATTGTACCAGGAGGATGTTCCGAAAATATATCGGCCGCATTTCGAGAATATCATGTTGGTGAATCCATATTCTAGATACAGAAAAATGGTTAGTATGTTTCCGGCTGTTGTAGGTCAGAATGTGTGGGTATCATGGCACCGACCTAGACGAATTTCCGTGCTCTCTAGCACACCCTTATCGTGTTGAGAATCAAGCATCAACGGTGTTGAAAACGGACAGATATAGAGATAGCCAAGACGCCAGAAATTTCCGGTATCCAATTTCTGGGAGTACTCCACAGAAAGTGCGTAAGCCAGAACCTTGTGCTCAGGCTCGTATTCAACAATAAGGCTTTCCCTTATGGGATTACCAATTCTTGCAGCGCAGAGCTTTCCGGTAACTCTTCTCCGAGGTGAATCCAAGTCTATAATATTGACAAGGACGCTCAATTCACTTGCGACGTTCCCTTTCTTCGCGATTGGCTCTGAGATAGTAACCACATATGCAGCGAACATCAACTCGCATTTGGCGCTGAAAGATACACGGACAGAGCACTTTGTTTCAACAAGATCATCACCTTCGCGCTTCTCGATCTCTTGTTGCTTGTCATCATGATTGCCCTCGTCGTACACTCTGGCCTGCATAATGTTGATATCACTGGCTTCGGTTTCCCGTAGACTCACTATCTTGGACTGATCCTCAGGACTGTCTTGATGTCTACTCTGCCCGTTTTCCTCCAGGTTTTCGTCTATGTGAGTAGGACCTTCTCCGTCTCCATCACCCACCTCTTCGGATAAGAACAGGCTTTTCGCTGTGGCGACGTTCTTCATAATAGACTCTTGCAATCTAGTTATCTTACCAATATCAACAAGCTGACTCCATCTGTAAATAGATGGGAGCGTTCCCAGCGTTAGAATTGGATCAAGCTCGACCCACAAGTTCTCGGTATTCATGTTCGCAACGGCCCGAAGAAAAGGCAAGGAGCGCAGAACCTTCGTAGTCTTCTTTAAAGTATACAAGTCCCAGTAATTGACTCGAAGTTCGTCCCTAGGAACTGATCAGCCTCATGGCCTGGGTTGAGCTTTGTCAGATCTACTTACTCAGAAAACTCAAGAACAACCAATTGAGCGCTATTTCTTGCACGTATAATGCCAGATAGGATAGGCGTAGAGTCTTCCTGATTTGTCGTAATGATCGATGCTGAGGACGTCGTCTCCTTCTGGGAAACCTGACAAGCGCGAATAATTCCTAGGTGGTTCAGTAAATAAAGCCGCCTCTCGTGGAAGGGGCAAAAGGCGAGACACAGGAGATTGGTATTCATGAGCACATCTGAGCAATCGACAGTCCACATCGTCGCTTCGATACCGGGCTCTTGCAAGTCATAAGCTACGACCTTCCAAAGAGGTTGCGCCGGCACACAGAGAACTAAGACGGTCTCATTTTCTGAAAAAGCGAACAGGCCGCCGTTATTATAGAAATGACTGAGCGGCGAGGATTGTTGAATATCTGCCTTTCTTTCAGTATTTGAGTATGGCCCCCAAATACGTTGGGAAAGACCGCTTCGGGTACAAAGCAACCAGACTTCCTGGAAGATATCTCGACCCTCGGCTGTACCATTTCCTGTCAGAGACCCACTTTCGAACGACGAGCACAAGTGAAGACAGAAAGCACCATACGGGCTCATGCCAACAATCTCTGTTGGGCCGGGCGCTTTTGCTACTATCGTTGCATCCTGCACTGCATGAATCTCTAAGCCGCTACCCTCTCGGATGCCCGCAACTACCGTTGCATCCCTTGAGAAGGTCAAAGCAGACAAGTGAGGATCATCGAATATAGGCGGCGGGTACTCTTTGGCCCCGGTCTCGAGATTATAGGCTCCTCCAGGAGTCCATAATGTTTGACCATCACGGGAAAATGCAACAGCTGCGCGTGAACCCTCGAAAGAACGGGTTTGGGTGAGGTCAACTCGGCATGGGTCTTCTTCATGGCAAGTCCAGTCTATCCTCTGCAGCATTATACTGACCGTGTCTGGTCTTATGTACCACGCATAGGATTTGACAATTGGCGGTTGAGTCCTGTCTCGACTATAACAGGGCCAGACGACTGCTACCGCTTGTAGGTCTTTGCGCAAAGTTGCGTGGGCGGTGAGTCGGCCGACAGCAGCCAGGGCAAGGCCTCGCCGATTCTCGACGCAGCGCGAAAACACATTTTGCACATTCAACGTAATGTACTGCGGCTCCTCGGGTGTGATTTGCTGATTTAGGGAATTGTCCCAAACCTCAGATTGCGTCAGGGAGTTCCAGCTGAAAATGGAGGTGGCTCCCAGGAGGAATCGATCAACGCCGTATCCAATAAATTGCCCGTCGACCATATTGTATAATCGCCTTTCCCCTTCTTTTATTTCGTCACTCGTCAATAGGTGCTGCTGCTGTCTAGAGCGCCTCGCAGTGCCCATGGAATTGATTTTACAATCGACGTTGTGTATCTCAGCCGGAAAGGCTCTTACTGCTGACTCCCATATCTCTATAAAGCTCCAGAGTCGCGAAATTTTTCCAGCTATTGACACTGCAATGTCTGCCTTTTGATGAATGACGCGATTAGTTGGTAGGCGTAATGATAGGAACCATTGTTGTAAATGATCGAACACCATTGGGAAGCCCTCATATATATTGAATATGGCCACCGCTTCGTACCAGATAGAAAGCTGGGGTGAGCTAAGGAAAGTATCTATCTGAGGCAAAAACCTGGCAGGAGATTTCGAGATTCGACAATGGTGAATCCAGTGTACGCAAGCGTATTCAAGAAGGGGATATGCTTTGCGGACATCTTCGGGGTCCGTCAGACCAAATCGAGCTACTCGTGAGAGAGGTTTGCGGAAGCAATGATGGAAGAGAAAATTACTACAGGCGTCAGCAATGTGCTCCAAACCATCTTCATCTATGTAATCAGCCCGTAGTGGATTGTTTTGAAATACAGCAGACTCCAAAAGAAATTGTTTAACAGTATTATGACTCAACCGCACCCTATCACTGTCGGTCTTGACCAGGCAGCCGCACGAGCTCTTGATGTCAACCGCAGGCCTTAAGTAATGCGAACCGTCCAAAGAAATGGCGGCTGTCAGCTCTGCCACCCTCAGAGGACGTCGTGTTCTTAGAACCCAGGTAAAGACTTTCCGAGCCAATTTACGCCGCCGAGCGTCCATTCTTGCCAGGGTCGAGGCGTAATAGGAATCCAGATCCGTTGGTAAATCAGAGAGACATTCATGTATCTCCTCTACTGTCGCCTTTGTCTCCAAGTCCACCGCCATGAACTTTGGTAGGAGAAACATGCCTTGTGCAGCCAAGGTTAGCCTCCGAACTATCTCTCGTTTAAGGTCAGCATGCTCCACAAGCATTGAAGAAAGCTCCGAAGACTCTGACACCAGCCCCTGGACGAAAATCTGAACATCATCACTGATATCGTCTTCGCGGATCTGTAATTCAGAAAATCTTCCATCCATACTGAAAGTGCGTCTTATGTCGATCTCATCACGGCTTGTTGCAACAAGTTTCCACCCTTCAGGTACTATATCAGACACGTTCCCCAAGATCTGAACAAGATTTTTACGATCGACACATTCATCCAAAGCATCAATGACTACGAAGGCAGGCTTGAAAGCGGTAAGAGATGCTTTGAACATCTCTCTCGCTGTTTCCAGACAATTGAGCCGCTTTTGGGTGGCTTTGTCGTGGAAGGGTGCCAGCACGTTCAGAAGTTTGTCGTCCAACAGCAGCATCTGATATAGAAGACAGCTCAGAGTTTTCACAGTGAGGCGTGTTTCCTCGTATCTCTCGTTACAGAAATAGTGTAATACTCGGGAGTGGCGTTGGCGTAGGTGTTGCACTGTGAATCCAGCAAGGAAGCTTTTTCCAGATCCAGGAATGCCGTTGATCCACAGTAAGCTAGATTCTGGCTCGGATATCCATGATTGGAATTCCTCCCGTTCAAGCAACCATTGACAAGTCTTATCCATAACATGATGTCGAGCAAGGTCTGAATTGTAATCATCCGCATGTTCACATCTATAAAGCCACTTCAATACCTTCCTCTTGTTCTTGGCTACTGTATCATCATGTGCTGTTCCTGGCCCTGCCGAGCGGCCTAGGCCCGGTGTCAGTCTCGCCTATCTTATGGAGAGGTCCTTTCAGGGACGGAAGCTTCATCAAATTATTGCCATATTCATACATAAGCCTAACTCTGCTCGCTGAGAGCTGCAAAGCGGGTCTCTAATAATGCAGTGGGAGTATAAGACAGAGCCATGGACTCACCCCTTACTAATGCCAGCCTAAACAGGTCGTCTAAATTGCTAATCACCTTGTCCATATTGTCTCTTTCGGCCTGATTGTGCCTCGGATCAAAGCGACATATATTGGAGTGGCTCGCGGCGATTCCCAGTATTCTTTCTCTATGGCCTGCGAGCCCAAGTACCGCACTGTCCATAGGGACAACCTGCATGACGGTCAGTCTTGGTTATACAGATACGATGATTATGGACTGACACACATTTCCAATCTTTTCGTAGAAGGAAACAATCTGGTACGACTCGAGCTGATGGCGGAAGCTCTCTTGAAGGATGTCTGAGAATGTGGACCCGTCTTTGAGTGCTGAAACAATGTCGCTGTGGTCCCGAAAGCCCAGATGTGTTGCAATTCCGGCAGCCAATGATCCAAGTGCTACTAATGTTCCATTGCCACCTCGGTGAGGGGTACCGAAGAACATTAGACCAACACTAGTTTCCGTCAGACTCAAGGTCCTTTTGTGGGACGGATTCTTACGTTGCCTCCTTAATTGGCGAATAGTCCGGATTGTTATGGGCATTCGCTAGAGCCTGAGATACTTTATCAGCTATATTGTCCGTGGAACATTAATTGACACTCCGGGAATACCTGTTTAATAAGGATGCCACCAAGGCTATGGCCAAGTAGAATTAGAGGTCTGAGAGGATTCTGCCAAAATTTAGCATACAGCGAGATCTTGCGGGCGAGTAGAAGCGCTGACTGGTTTGCGTTTTGTCCTAAGTGCTTCCAAGAAGTCATTGGCTTTGTGTACGAAGGTTTCTTTATTCCGCGTGAAGACTAAGTTCGAGTCATATTCGTAGATGAAAACTCGTGCTTGAGGGCACTGCTTTAGCAGGTCTTCTTGGAGCCAGAGATAGCCATCTTTGCCTTCCGGTCGAGTCCAGGTGTTTCTAGCATGCTCATCGATAGCCTTGCCCCGGGGGTTTAAGCCATGGACTGCGACAATGCTGTAGACGATTTAGATTATGTTTCACTGGATATGACGTTTGAAGACATCTCATACTCAACTTTCCAATCGTCTTGATCACCTTCAACGTCACCAGGTTGTGGTACTATCGGTCGCAAAGCCTAGGTGTCAACCGTTAGTAGCTAATCGATGTAAGAGCCTGGCGTTATGTACCATTATTCAAGCATGATATATCCAAGGACATTGATAGTCCACGGCCACAAAATCCCACGCCTATAGAGCTTCGAACCGTTTGCTTCAATGATTCGAAGACGAAAAATTATTGTATATGAGGGAGGATTCAGCTATTCGTTAGACTCTTCTGTGATGGAGTACGCAAATGTTGAGGAAAAGCAAATAGAGATTCGGAATGGGCAGCAGCACTTTTCAAGTAAGAGGGCCAAGAAAAAAGGCCGTGGCCCCGCGAGGCGCACATACTAGAGGATTAAATCGCTTAAAAAGCGCCACGTGCCCAGGCCACGTACTGAAAGGGGACATGGTGTGCCGAGAGGAAAGAACAGGGCATGCACACTAACGGCCAAGCCTCTTCCTTCCCTGCTATGAAAAGCCAATCATAAAGCGAATGAGAGCGCCTCGTTATAGAGGTCGCTTGCGCAATCACACAAGGCAGAGGTGGCAGTGCCCCGGTCCGCGTGATCGAGCCCCTGCGGCGTATCCCAGCAGCGGCCGAAAACAATGAGTGACGGCGAGCATTGGTGGGAAGGCTCTTATAAATCGCCCAGAGCTGTTGGTACGGTTCCCCATCACGACAATGATGTGGCAATAAACATTGGGTATTCAAAGATGCACCCTGGATACCCAGCCCGCAACCCCGCAGTATGGGTGACACAAAGTTTATTCATCTTGCAAAAGCTCAGATCGGGGCTGTACTGATACTCAGCTGATCATGTGGGCTCCTTGCCTGATTCTATACCCGGCTGCTCGCTAATTGGATGAGGGGACTCCGTGGGAGAGGGTGCCCAAAGTCTCAACGCGGCAGTTGCCATGCCAAGAGAACCAGCCCTAGAACTTAGCACACCTCTCCTGTTTCGAAGCAGTAGCTCAATTGCTCATGCAGAATGCGTTAAAGCCAACGATGTCATTTCTGTTCGTCAATCAATTTTGATATAGTTGGTGTCCATGAACCTTGGTGAACAGTGCCAGCACTCGGCGAAGACCGTAGCATAGCAGACATCCTCGATGACTCTTTCAGCTACGTTTTTCGCGAGAAAATTGTGTAGTTCGAGCTTTCTTTAGAGGGGCTGCAAATATGGCACTCTTTGCTTCTCGCAAGATTTCAACAGACGTTGGTACTTATGGATTGAAGTTTCTAGAGGTGGATGACGACAGTGGACCTTCGGCATAGCTCATATATCTTTCTTCTTCGGTCAGTCTGAGAAGCCTGAGTCCTATGCCGGGTATCGCAAGCCAATCGTCTATGTTCAGAGACCCATCTCTTATCCTAATACAGCCGACGCCTTCACTTAGCAGACTCCTAAACACCAGCTCGACAGCAACCGCTTTTGCTGTTGACCGAGACCACCCATTGCTGACGTCTGATTTTGTGCCAACAGAGGGAAAGATGTGTTACTCTAAGCATATGGTCATGAATGACAAGCAAGAGTTGATTATTAGATAATTGCCTTGGCCCACCATATGTAACGATATGCTGTGTTTGTGGCAACGATACAAAATCGTGCCTGACGACCTCTACCAATTTGTTAAACATGTGATGGATCGGCTTAGAACCCCCCTAAGATCTAGGCTTATGTCGCAATACTGCAAGGGAACAATTAGATGGTAAACATTGCATAACCTGAGGATCTACGATCTATGGAAGGAGGGTCCTAATATACATGAGGATTTGCAGCTATGATGGGCAATGATAGGGGTAGAAAGCGCTAGAATGGTATTGTTATGTGGAACTGAGAACACGCAGTAGCTAAGCTGGCTAAGCCAGGGTAAGGTGGGCCAAATTAGTATGGCATACTGCAACAGCTTGCTATGGGCCCGTTAGGGCCCCCTATTGATTCCCACGGGGCCGTCCGCGCAGTTTCGGGGTCAAGCTTCTAAGGTTGGATAATACAGGTCTACGTAAGGACCAAATGAGGTGCGACAGGGAGGTCTAGATATCTGTTGCCGTGCAACAGCACCTAAAATTGACCAGCCAAACCCCCTTTCACAAAATCCACTTGCAATCCTGCCAAAAATGTAAAGCCATCGCCGCTCATCACATTCAAGTGGCCTTTCCCCGGCGCGACATAAATCTGATTCAAATCCCTCCTGAACGTGTCAAACAGTGCAATTTGTTCTACTGGTGGACTGATCATATTCATCTCAGGTACCACCATCATCACTGGCGTCTCACCCATGTGCTTCATCACACCATGAGGCTGCCATGTCACAATTTTAATACAGCTTTGCAGTTCGTGTGCTTCTCATAATTTGGTGCACGGGAATTCGCGTTGACTATCTGGTCGAAACCCTCTTTGGTAGCACCGATTCCCATACCAGCAGTGTTTTGGCCTTGCTCAATTACGACGGGGAGATAGCATGGAGGATTGCGTTTAAGTTACGATTCACGATTATTTATACATTTGACGAGGACTTTCGGGAATTTTGCCGGTGTCAATTCGAAGTTTAGAAATGGGCACACAGCAATGATGAGGCTAGCACGTTTATCAAGGGCAGCAGCGCAGAGCGCGACTGTGGCCGAGAAGGACATACGCCAAAAGGCTATACTGGATGAGTCCACCATTGGAAGGGAGCTGAGATAGCTAAGTGCGTCGGAGTAGTCCTCCGCTTGTTTGGAGGGATAAATTTCGTTGCGTGGTAGGCCATCACTGAGACCTAAGCTCCAAGGATCGTAGATCAGGGCAATTTTGCGGAGAAAGGACATATTCAAGCCATAGCCCCCGTCAAAATCTGTCCATTCGAAGATGTTCTGTCTGCATTCCGCTTTATGCGGGATGGAACTCATATTGGCAAAATTGTGATCTCCAGTATGAACGGCTTCAACAATAAGACTAAGGCACCCGTAAGCCCTCCTGGTGTTATTGTCGCTGTGGTAAAGTGTCTCACTATTCTAAGCACGAAAAATAGGGGACCGCCAGGAAGAAGGATAGGGGACTCTCCACAGCCAGGTCGATCTATGGAGCGTCATACTAAGCAAACCAGATAGATTCTGGCTCTTGAAATCACCTTCTGACTCAAGACAGCCTCCCTATCTCCCTCCTCCTCAACCTGACCCTTACGTCTTCCTTCGGGCTCCTACTTGCCCCCGCCAAGCCCATCTCAGGTACCTTTATGGCTCCCCCATCCGGCATTTCGATATCCCACAGCACGAGGATACCAGCGACGAAAAGCAGTATCTCTTTCTCGGCGAAAGTCCGTCCCTTACATTTGTATGTACCACCACCGAAGGTGTTGAGGTTCCTCATGACTGCTTCTTTCTTCGAAGGGTCATCCTTGCGAGGGAAGAGGAATCTGTTCGGATCGAATAATTGAGGTTCTGGGTACAGACGCGGGTCTTGCTGCATCGTGCCGTTCGAAATCGCAAGTACGCTGCCGGCGGGTATATGGTAGGATTGTGGACGCTTCTTGCCGAAGAGCAGGGCATCGGAAGGAGATTCGGTCAGAGTTAGGTCTTGGGCGACGGAGCGGATACCGATGCCGGACATGTTACTGCGCATTGTCTCGTAGAAGGTTGCTTTTATCAAGGGGCAGGATTTTGTGAGCTCATCGATTTCGAAGCGGAGCTTTGTGTGCTGGGAGGACTCCGTGAGTGAGGCATGAACATAGGGGGAAATCTCTGCTCGGATAGCCGACAAGAGATTTTGGCGAGAGTAAATCTGAAGAAGCATCCAGAAGATGTTCTTGTTGGAATTGACATTTGCACCCCAGAGAACTGACATGTCGTTAGTCGTGTGCAGCTTCATCGAGGCTTTGGTGGCCTCCCATTCTCTAACACGAATCTGCATTATTTCAGAGACATCAGACATATCTGCCCATCTCGGGCCAGGGTCTTCTCCACGCTGGGTGGCTGCGAGCGCGCTATGCCATTCTGAAATTGCCTTGAGCATACGCGTTCGCGCTGCTGTAGCGCGACGAGCCGTAGGGGTGATGGCTAGTAAGCTGGTCATGAGGTGGTGGACTCCAGAGTCGAAGACCCATAGGTCTTCGAGACATTGGGGGTAGTTGTCCATAAAGGCGCTTCCGAAAAGTAGAGGAGTTATAATGTCTCCCACAAAATTGACGACCAGTGCGTAGAAGTTTGCATCGGCAGTACTCTTTTCCACCACTTCGACCTTGCCTAGTCTCTCCCAAACATGTTGGTCCTCTGTCTTGGAAGAGAGCGAAATAAGAGATGAAGCACGATTTTCGATAGCATCTGCGGTCCTTGCAGTAGTGTCGCTAATCCATTTATCCCGCAACATCAAGTCGAGGACTTTATGACCTTGATGAAAAGCGTGAGGTTCATGTCGAGCAGCATTACCGTCACCGAATGTGACCTTCATGAACCAGATGAGAATGTCCTCTTTGTTCAATATGGTAAGTTTCTTGGCAAAGACTTGTTTTACGAGCGATGGCATGTTAATCACGTAGTATTTTGACGGACCTAGCCTATAAGCTACGATACCATCACCAGTCGAGTCTCTGCACAGATTAGTGCCTGTTTGACGTTCGTGAGAGGAAGATCTGACACCTACCGGCCTTTAGCGATAGTACCTTGGATATCACTAGCGAAAGACACAGCCGATCCGACAAACGGGACCCAATATGGGATTGAACTGGGCCTTTTTTCTGGCCTGTCAACCTGGGTCCGAGATATGGAACTTTGTAGTCCGGTTAGGAGGCGGGTAAATACACAGATAGAAGCAAACATAGCAAGCAATGAGTGTAAAGGCGAGCTATACATATACTTAAAAAAGAAGCACAGAACATCTTCAATAAGAAACCCAGAGGCCGCCATGATGGAACGTGATCTTGACGGAGGAAGCCAAGGGTTTGGCTATTCTTTGCTTTTGGCTCACGTAGATAGAAATGTAAGCTTAGTATCGACAGGGCAGATGAGAGCGATATGGCAACGTAGAAATTGTAGGGCGAAGGATGGATTTAAACCTGTCATTTGGGCCGTGCCAATTATTAGGGAGTAATTCTGTAGTCAGGCTATCATACAACCTCCTTTACCTGCGAACTTGATCCCTAGGGGTAAATCTCGGAGATATGCGGTGGAGGAGGTCCTTGCGCAGCCTTCTGATGACGATTCTCAAACAGCTGAAAACTCCAGCACAAGATCAGGTAACACTATGATGCATGGGGGTGGCAAAGCGCATACGTTTTATAACGGTTCCGAAGCCTTCAGATGCATGCTCGTGGCAGTGCGGGATCAAAATAGGAAGTTGCCGATAAAGGATTCGACAGGATCAAGACACGGCCCGAAATCATCTGCAATGTTAACTCGCTGACTGCATACGGTGAGCAGAGAGCTTGGCCAATGAAGCGAGACCTGACTGCACAGCGCCAACATTCCTTGAAGAATAATGAAGGAAAGCTGAAGGAGGCAGGATGGACTCTCAACTGTAATAGTCAGCTTGGTAGTGCCCGCGTGCCTCCAACAAAAGATTTCGCCTAGGTATTGGCTCTATCCTGACTCCACTTCATCGCCGAATGCTCTAAGCACTACAAAGGAGATGATGCTTCATGTCATTATTGCAGAAAGGTGCCGCAGGCAAGCAGCGCCTAAAGTGGTGCTGATGTTCGGCATTCTCCGACGCGGGAGGACGTATTTAGATAGATAGCTCATGCAAAAAGCTTGGCCCAAAATAAAAGGAAAAAAGACCCCCCAACTCTGCATACAAACCAGAAGAAGTAGTAGCAAGTTCTCGCTACTGATATTTCTTAAATTGATTATTGTATATCGGTTTCACGTAGCTTCACAATTACCCCACTAAAAAAGAAATCTTACGAAATTCGGGGGGTTCTTTTCTTCTTTTGCGCGTTACATACGCTAATGTCTCGGATTCGAGCGCCAACCCCGCGGTAGCATTGTGTCAGCCCCGTTATGATTCGTACCTGATAATAGACATAGGATCTGACTGCACTTTAGCAGTCTCATGGCGGAGTAGGACGAGCTTACGACCTCCTAACTCCATTGTCTGCGGACAATACTATCAGTGTAGTATTAAATACGTAACCGCAGACCATAGCGTGGAACATCAGTGTCACGCGTCTTATTATCTAATACTATACCTACAGTATGCTGAGTACTCCAACCGACTGCATCCTTCTAGATAAGATTAAGGGTCTTGGGCTCTCCTAGGTAACAGGACGGTTTAGGATGCCGTGTATTCTCTGACACCAATTTCGTGGAAGTGACATTCGTCCATAATAAGTTTCATCTGACCTTCAATTTTTGACCTTGGTTCACCTGTTCTGTTGAAGTGCGATAGCAGCAATTATACCTTAATTATAATTGGGTGTCAAAAAGCCCACAGTTAAACAAGATGGACACAAGACTTTGCAAGGTAATGAATGCCGTCAGTGATGCCCAACAGCACCTCTCCTCGCTCTCAGACTATGACCATCTTGAATGCATTTACATCGACAGGATGCTAGCGAAGGTCGTCGATCTACCCACTGATAGCAAGCAAAAGAATACTCGCCGCAATCTACAGATGATCCGCGATTGGATGACAACGGACGGACCCGGTGTTGTCTTGCTTGAAGCATTGGGCCAGCTTTATTGGCGACTGGCTGATCTTAACAGCAAAGACTTTGAGATCTTAAAGCAATCTCTAGGTCAACAACAGTCATATCTTGCTTTGGTCCGGGATCCAAAATCCATCACATTGGTCATGCAGCGCGTCAAATGCATCCAAGAAAGTAAATTCAACGCTTTCGATCTATTTATTCAAGAGCTAGCCAGTGAGTGTAACCCTTGCAAAAGTCGAGCATTGCTGATGTGTCAGGCTCGCCTTCGTCAAGCACAACACAGGGGTCTGTTAGGTCACCGTGCTCCCAATCAATTACACGAACAAGTTCAACAGTCGACAACTCTCCCCAAATTTTCTGTTCGGCAGAAGCGACCGAGCCAATTAACGAGAAGTTCGAAAGCACAATCTGGTGCTTGAATGCCCCAATAAGCCCGAACATTGGGAACCCGAATCTGCCAAAGAATGATCTGGAACATGTCTTGATAGACTTCTGTATTTACTCACTCTCTTTCGTCTATTTTGGAACAATGCTAATTCTGTAAAGACATCAACTGCCTATGTCCTAGACAAACGCTGGACACTAAGTCCAACAGCTACGTCAACTTTCTCACTATAGCAGGACACACTCCAAGCACGACTTTCGCGATCTTAAGTCTAAGCGCATCGTACATCAAAGATTGCCTCATGTCCGATAGTGAACGCTATCAGCAAGCCGATCACTTTTACGCTTTGAAAGCCGTGCAAGCCTTAGGCATAGAATTAAGAAATCAAGAGTCCATAGAGGGCTGCCTTGCCACAGGAATGCTCCTAGTCCATCATGACATTGTCAACGAGATCCCGGAATTAGGAATTTGCTGGACTTGCCACATCAACATGCTTGACATGCTTCCAGAGCGTGACTTTTTGGTCGACTCAGGACCTGCTGATTTCCTGCAATATCAGCTAATCCTGGCAAGAACAGCGCTATCCATCAGTAGAATGCAAGACACCTGGCCGAGATCTACGAAGCCGACGAACGCCACTCTCAATTACGTTGATATGGAGTCGCAACGTATCTGTGGATTGCTAGGTCTTTCACAGGAACTTTTATCTCTTATAGAGTCAACGACGGCGCTCGTAGCCGACAGTCCTTTCACGCGGAGGGACTATAAGATGTCGTGCGCCGCGCGTTTGGAATACCAACTCGCAAACTTGCATCAGTGGACGACAGACGTTTCCGGCAAAGCGCTGGAAGTAGTCAACCGAACAGCGGAGACGTATCGTATTGCAGCGCAGATCTATCTCCAGTGCCGGTTCTTCGGGTACGTCGGAAACCGTCTTTCGCCCCTCGAAGACTACCTTATACAGCCCCCTGCTAATTGTTGATTCAGCCTTACTATATCACATCCTACAATAATAAAGCTTAATGCAAAACTTTCCCATGTAATCCTATGGTTACCGGTCGCCGGACCTTTGTACACCGCTTTGTATCCCATATGGCCGTTTTTCATCGCAGCGGTGACCTGTAATGCAAACATGCGCGACACGCTCTACAACCGCGTCTGGGATATTAGAACTCGGGAAAAATCGGTCAGATGCCCCCATGTCTTTTAGTTCTCATAAGCCCGCTAACGAAGAGCCCAGAATCTTGGTACCGTGCTGCAGCAAATCTCAGCTTTGTGGGTATGGATGGAGAACGAGCAAAATATCGAGCAGCGACGGCAAGGTTGGTGGGAGGAGATGCTAGGGTCCGTAAAACCGCGGGCCAAACTGCTCAGTTTGGGATGAAAATTGTGCACTTTGCATAGCGTTTTTGCATTTTCATGATTGCATCAATACCCAAAAGGGCCTGTAACAGGAGCATTAGAACATAAAGGGCGAAGTATCGCTAAATCACAAATGCTGTGTCATCAACCGATAACCACCGGCTTTTCCACATGACCATTAGCAAAAGCCTCGTCTTCAACATTCACTCCACCATACACTACAGGTTCTCCAAGCAGCAAGTCCTTCTCTTCGACTCGCACCAGCCAGTTCCACGGGTCCGAAACATTGCCTTTCATAATTTCTTTTAGTTGCTTGCCCAGAGCCAGTGTGTATGCCCCGATCTCGCTGCCATAAACGTATTTATCATTGGTGGACTTTCGAGTGATCGATCTAATTGGAAGAAGTGATGCAGCTGTGCCGACTGCTATGACTTCGGAGAAGGTTTCGCACTCGGACCACTGGATCTGCAGAGCCACAAAATTAGTCGACGGGGAATTCCCATGAAGGACAGCAAACTTACATCTCGCTTCTCGACGTTCCAGCCTAACAATTCGGCGACCTTAAGACAGCTATCTGACGTAACGCTCTGCACAATGTTCTGACTATCCGGCACCACGAGCGTTATTGCCTCTCCCTCCTCCCCGTCCTTCTTGCTTTTCTTGACTCCCATAAATCCCGAGGTCGAGAATTCCTCTATCCGCGTGTGCGTAGCAGCATCCAAATGCAAGGTGATTCCAAACCCCTCCTTTCTCGCGGCATCACTCCACTTCATAACAGGCGCATAATTGCCCCCAACCTTTGCACTTCCTGTCCCATGCGGCGCCGCTCTATCGAATTCCTCCAGCACGAGAGCATCAAGCGGCTGTACCCCGTGATAAGTCGTGCCGGGCTGCGCGTAGATAGCGAGTGTGAATTCGGTAGGTGCGGTTAGCGCGAGTTGTCCACTACTGCCGAAGACGAGAGGGCGAATGTAGAGGAGGGCTTCGGAAGCGTGGGGGGGGACGAAGGCGGCATTGCGGGCTACAGCGAGCTTTACGCCAGTGAGAAAATGGGAGGTTGGGATCGAGGGGATAGAGACGTAGGAGGCGGAGTGGGAGAGGCGGGCGGCATGGACGTCAGGGCGGAATATGTTGATCTGTTCATCCGGTCCACGGAAGGCTGGATGTCGACAATGAGAGAGGGCTGACACCGAGGGGAGATTGGGTTTGAATTGTACCTTTTAGACCCTCGTAGGCTTGTTGGCCATAGTTCAGAGCGGGACACAGGCCATGGATTCGTAGATAGGGATCGGCAACGAAAACTGGTTCACTCCATTCCCCAGTTTCCACGGTATAGTGAGACTCGACATGGCCGTTGACTGGACAAAGATAAGTGTTTCGTTAATGTAAAAGAGCTGGCAGAAGCCAAACACTTACCGCTGTCGTTGACTGCAATCCCTAGTTTGTTCCAGTCTTCGCACGTTAGCTTGAGGTTCCATACTCGAGTGCTCGAACAGAGGACGACGCACTAATTGTGTCTCGAGGTGGTGGG
Organism: Cladonia uncialis; assembly: GCA_002927785.1. Taxonomy (NCBI): domain Eukaryota; kingdom Fungi; phylum Ascomycota; class Lecanoromycetes; order Lecanorales; family Cladoniaceae; genus Cladonia; species Cladonia uncialis. The sequence goes on from NAPT01000008.1 coordinate 16,453, forward strand.
GGAAACATGTTGATGTCAGAAAGAGAGATGGAATGTTGGCATCAGCGACTGGCTCCATCGTCTGGCTGAAGATTCTGCGAGGCTATTATAGTAGTGATTTCCTGCTCAGGCAGTGCTCGGGTCGCCGAGGTTGCACTCGAGAATAGGTAAGCATGGTTGTTGTCAGAGCAAGGGTATGTTTCGCTCTGCCACTGTGGAGGACGGATGGTACGTAGGTAGCTACCTCCCTCACGTTAGTAGATATAGGTACCCTAAAGCGTACTGTCGGGCCGGCTATTACTGGCTTCTTAGGGCCCGGGCGCATCGCCTTAAGGGCCCATTCGGGGGGGATCCTTAGTCAGCCCGACAAGTTTTATTAAAAACCATCTCTAAAGAATTGCAATGTGAACTCTGAAACCACAGGACGGAGTGCCAAATAGGTTCTGCAGGGTCCAGAAACCGTCGTGGCGGGTGCAGCTGGGCTGACGACAGGGGTCGTCCCGGCTGTCGTTGCTCAAGGATGACATGTGCCCGTGAGCCCCCAAAGCATGGCGCAGTACATCGGCAGGCATGCGCACTGTGGCTTGCTCAACTTCTTCCGTCGTATTCAGCTCTCTTACCATAACACGCTCGCAGCAAGCCCCTTTCACCTGCAATCTCCCCTTCGCGAAGCAGCCGCCCCCTGCGGTGGTGAGATGGCGAGACAGAAGAGGCGGTATAGCAGGATGAGTCTATTTGGGTTCAGCTGCTCACTCCCACATCAAAGGACATTTGTTGGTGGACCGCATGTACTGTCACGGCATAGGGTCTGCAGTCTGCCCCCTACCAGGCGCTCCCACATTACTGCAGCTTGGAGACCTCCTTGACTCCTTCCTTTACGTCGAAACTGTGTGAGACTTTTCACCACTCCCAGTATGCACTACAGATCCACAGCCCGGTCCGAACAGTCGCCATTGTCTGCCTCGTCTCCGTTCGCGCTGGTCTATCATTCCCTCGAGACTGAATTCAACGTACCAGATCTTCTTCGATCATCAGCTAAACGGGCACGGGATGGCTATCTCAGCTTTATCTCCAGCCAAGCGTCTGCGAAAAGTCCGGAGCCGTCGTCGAATCCGGAACTCTTTGCTCGTTTCCTGGGCTTTGTGGTCGATGGAGTTGACGCAGGAGCTCCAGCGCCACTTGATGGGCGTGCAGAGCTCAGTCGGCTGCTTCTGGATGTTTTGGAAGCAACATATCTAAAGGGAGAGGACATCCATACATTTGCTGCAGAATTAACATGTTCAGAAACAGTCAAACAATCAGTCATCCGATCCTACTATGATGCTATTCCTCTTACACAAAGGCCCCCCAAGTATCGCGAGCCTGCATTGTTCAGCACTTCCGATGAAACCCCGAAGTGTTTATATATGGTTTTTGGAGGCCAGGGAAACACAGAGCACTATTTCAAAGAGCTCCGAGATGCATACGCTACATATCCCTCGTTTCTGGAAGAGATGCTGCAAAGATCGTCAGACATCTTAGGATCTTTGGCGAAAGCAGATACGGCAAGGGCACACCAGTACCACAGAGGATTGGATTTGATGCGCTGGCTACGCGACCCTGAGTCCACGCCACCTACAAATTATTTGCTTTCAGCGCCCGTCAGCTTCCCATTGATCGGGCTTGTACAGCTTGTCAATTACTGTGTGACATGCAAAATTCTACGGAAATCTCCGGGCGAGCTTTTGACTCGGTTCAAAGGTCTTACGGGACATAGTCAAGGCACCGTCGTTGCAGCAGCAATAGCCACAGCTACAACCTGGGAAGGTTTTGATCGAGCTGTCGAGTCGGCCCTGACCACCCTCTTTTATATTGGCTTCCGCAGCCAACAAACCTATCCAGAGACCGTACTTCCCCAGAAGATTGTCCAAGAGTCCATCAGAGCCGGCGAAGGCCCTCCATCCCCAATGTTGAATGTGATGAATCTTTCATTAACTCAAGTAGAAGATCAGATATATCAAGTAAACAAATATCTTGCGAATGATGACAAGATAATGGTTGTTCTGATCAATGGTGTCCGAAATATAGTCGTTGGAGGTCCTCCACTCTCTTTAGTCAGCTTCAACAACCAGATACGACAGCTTAAACCTCCTGAAGGAGCTGATCAGAGTCGAATTCCCTTTCGAGAAAGGAAGGTTCAATTCTCTTCACGTTTTCTACCTATTACGGTTCCCTTCCACAGCTCTTACCTCGAAACCGCAGAGCCTCTCGTCGAACACGATCTCAAAATGCATGGAATTTCGCTCAAACCGAACAATTTGAAGATACCCGTCTATCATACCAACACAGGCCAGGACCTTCAGGATGCGCAACTCGGCGACCTTTTGCCAGAGCTTGGGAGATCCGTAATGACAAAAATGGTGGACTGGCCACGAGCAACCACCTTTCCCAACGCTACCCACATACTTGACTTTGGACCCGGAGGGACTTCAGGGGTGGGTACCCTACTACAAAGAAGCAAGGAGGGCACTGGTGTCCATGTGATTCTAGCCGGTACGCTGACCGGCAATAATTCCCAAGTTGGCTACAAAGCACAGCTGTTCGAGTCATCTCGCGCTCTTAAATATGGCGCAGATTGGTCGAAGGATCACGCTCCTGGTTTGCTCAAGGACTCTTCTGGGATGAAAATGCTCGCCACCAAGATGAGTAGATTATTTCGCCTCCCGCCTGTCATGGTTGCTGGCATGACTCCGACCACAGGACATTATGATTTTGTCGCAGCTATCATGAATGCTGGATACCATGCCGAGCTGGCAGCAGGCTACTACAACGATGCTGAAAGTCTCACAAAGGCTCTAAAGCAGCTCGCAAAATCAATTCCAATCGGAAGAGGTATAACTGTCAACCTGATATACTCTAATCCACGAGCGATGCAATGGCAAATTCCACTCATCCATCAACTTCAGACACAAGGACTACAAATCGAGGGAATCACCTTGGGAGCTGGGGTTCCTTCTCTCGACGTGGCCACTGAATACATCCGAACCCTTGGTCTGAGGCACATTGCATTTAAGCCCGGAACAGTGGACGCTATTCAGGATGTTATCAATATTGCAAAGGCCAACCCTAGCTTTCCCATTATTCTACAATGGACAGGAGGGCGGGGCGGCGGTCACCATTCTTTTGAAGATTTCCATGAGCCAATCTTGCAGATGTATGGCAAGGTTCGAAGGTGTCAAAATATCATTCTCATTGCTGGCAGCGGCTTTGGTGAATCAGAAGCCTATCCGTATATCAGCGGTATATGGTCCCAGACTTTCGGGCTGCCTAAAATGCCTTTTGATGGCTGCTTGTATGGGAGTCGTATGATGGTGGCTAAAGAAGCTCATACATCCAAGGCTGCCAAAATAGCAATCGCCAATGTTGAAGGCCTAAAAGATGAAAGGTGGCAGGAAACCTATAAAGGCGCTGCTGGAGGTATCATCACCGTCAACTCGGAGCTAGGGCAGCCAATCCATAAAATTGCTACTCGTGGCGTTTTACTGTGGGCCGAACTCGACAAGACGATATTTTCCCTTCCAAAAACCAAGCAAGTGGTCGAACTGAGGGGTCGACGGGACTATTACATTCAAAGGCTCAACAAAGATTTCCAGAAGGTTTGGTTTGGTCGCAATTCCGCGGGTGAAGCGGTAGACGTCAAAGACATGACATATGCTGAAGTGGTTCAACGGATGATCGAGCTTCTTTATGTTAAGCATCAGTCTCGGTGGATCCATGAATCATATCTTGTGCTCGTCGCAGACTTCGTCCAGCGCTTAGAAGAAAGACTTGGCCTTGCTACAGCTCAAACCCAGGAATCTATTTTCCGCAGCTACGATGACTTTTCGAACCCTTTCTCGATAATGGAGACCATCTTGCATAATGTCCCCGATGCTGAGACGCAACTCATTTCTGCTGAAGATGAGCAATATTTCCTTTCGCTATGCCGCCGGCGAGGTCAGAAACCAGTAACCTTCGTTCCAGTGTTGGACGAACAATTCGAGACTTGGTTTAAGAAGGATTCTTTATGGCAATTCGAAGAGCTAGACGCCGTCGTTGACCAAGACGTTCAACGGACTTGCATCCTTCACGGTCCAGTAGCTGCTAGACATTCGGGCATAGAAAGTGTCGACGAGCCGGTCAAAGATATACTTGATCGTATCAACAACACGCTTTTCTACCAAAACGCGAGTCGCAGTCAAACCAGTTCAATTCTTTCCTTTGACCACTTTTATTACCAAGATCAAGAGGTCCCAAGTGCTGCTGATTACGAAGTCTATCAAACCAGGGACGAGACTACATATGTCCTGTCCGCCTCTGCCGAAGCGAAGCTTCCCAGCATGGAGTCATGGCTCTGTCTACTTGCTGGTGAACCGGGGACATGGACACATGCCCTCTTCCGGAGCTGTAACATAGTCCAGCACTCGAACTTAGTGGCCAACCCCGTGCGACGGATCTTTACCCCCATTCCCGGCATCTCTGTTAGTGTTTCCCTCTCGAAGAATCCACACGACGTCACTATCATCATGAAAATGACAGAATCTCAACACTCCTTGGTCAATGTGAGCATGAGTGGTGAGAACGAGATAGTCGTTGGGTTGTTGAGTTCTGAGACAGCCGAAGGACAGCCTGTGTCCTTGGATTTCATCTTCAGATACCAGCCTGAGACTACTCATGCTCTTATACATGAAGTCATGGACAGCCGAAATGACCGAGTGAAATCGTTTTATCGCCGGATCTGGCTTGCAAACAGCCCAGGTCTCAAAGCCTCCGAAAAGATACTACCCCCCCAACCGGAAATTGAAAAAATGACCGTCGGTAACGAGATGATCAAACACTTCATACAAGCTATAGGTAACACTGGCGAAGATTATATCGAAAGGTTGGAGAAAGCAGCTGTGGCACCGATGGACTTTGCAATCGTTATAGGATGGAAAGCCATTGTTGAAGCTCTGCTCTCGGTTGACGGAGACCTTCTCAGATTAGTCCACCTTTCGAACAAATATCAGATGCTCTCTGGAACCAAGCCTTTTAAAGCTGGCGAAGAAGTTGGGAGTAGTGCTGTTGTTACTGCTGTCTTGATTCAGGATTCTGGCAAGCTTGTCGAGATTGTTTGCACAATCACTCAAGCCGGAGTTCCAGTACAGGAAGTCACCTCCCGATTCCTATATAGAGGAAATTATTCGAATTTTTCGGAAACATTCCAGACGAGAACCATACCTCCCATTGAGCTATCTCTCGATTCAGCCGGCCAAGTCGACCTGATAACATCCAAGAAATGGTTTCGGCAGAAGAGTACTGATTCTCACTTCACGGTACTCGTTGGAATGAAGCTGGTCTTCAGATTAAAGGATTTTGTCTCATTCGAGACGCAGTCAACGTATGCTAGCATAAGGACGGTTGGCAAGGTTTTCGTTGAGATACCATCTTCACGGGAACATGTTCAAGTTGCCACTGTTGATTACCTATTCCAAAAATCCTCAAAAGGAGCAGTATCCACCAATCCAGTAATTGAGTATCTTCAACGCCATGGAACAACGTGTAAGCACCAGGTGCTCCTTGAAAAGCCGGTTCCTCTTGGCGACCCCGACGACATGATCTATATCGCACCAGCGTCAAATATGGTATATGCACGTGAGTCAAGGGACTTCAATCCCATTCACTTGTCGACGGTTTTCGCCAGCTATGCGGATTTACCTGGTCCAATAACCCATGGTATGCATACCAATGCGATTGTACGTGGTCTGTGCGAGATGTGGGGCGCCGAAGGCAAGGCAGGAGCCATGAGGAAATTTGATGCTTGTTTCTGTGGTATGGTCCTCCCAGGCGATGAAATCTTTGTCGAAATGTATCACGTGGCAATGGTTGAGGGGCGCAAAGTAATCACTGCGAAAGCCCGGAACAAAAGGACCGAAGAAACGGTGTTGACGGCTGAGTGTGAAATCGAAGAAGCTCCTACCGCATACTTCTTTACAGGACAAGGGAGTCAGGAAGTCAAGATGGGGATGGATCTGTACGCAACGAGCAAGGTCGCTAGAGAGGTGTGGGATCGAGCGGACAAACACTTTGATGGAAATTTTGGTAAGCTGATCTTTCCATTTCGTCATCAATAGATCTTGTTCTAACATCAAGTTAGGCTTTCGAATCAGTGATATCGTGAAGACAAATCCGAAGGAGCTTACTATCCACTTTGGAGGTCGTCAAGGGGCCATCATTCGTGAGAACTATCTTGGTCTGTCATATCAGGCTCGAGTGGCGGACGGATCTAGCGAGACTAGGAGGTTCTTTGATATCAATGAGCACAGTCCATCGCACACTTTCCGCGCACCGAATGGGTTGTTGAATTCTACAGAGTTCACCCAGCCTGCATTGACAGTCATGGAAAAAGCTACCTTTGACGACATGCGCGATAAAGGACTCGTTCCTGAAGGAAGCAAGTTCGCCGGGCATTCTTTAGGCGAATATTCTGCTCTCGCGGCCATGGCAAACATCTTGCCACTTGAGCAACTGCTTTCCATCGTGTTCTACCGTGGGCTTTCAATGCAAGTTGCTGTTGACCGTGACGAGAACGGGCGGTCAGACTACGCTATGTTAGCTATAAATCCGAGTCGAATCTCGAAAAGTAAGCAGTGCTGCCACACATCTCTCAATCCTAACGCTGACAAATCACAGCTTTCAGTGTCGTCGATCTAGCAAGACTAGTCGACCTGATTGCTGGCGAAACAAAGTCACTTCTTGAGATTGTAAACCACAACGTCGAGCTCCAACAATACGTCTGCGCCGGCACGCTCTTAACCCTCGACATTCTGGCCCACGCTGCCAACGCCCTCGCCTTCCAGCCCTTGGATTACTGCTCCCTGCTCGCCCTCATCCGTACTTACATCGCCCAAACTGCCATCCGCGACGAGCCCATCACACTCAAACGTGGCACTGCCACAATCCCCATTATGGGCATCGACGTTCCTTTCCATTCCAGTTTCCTGCTGCCGAATCTGCCCGCGTTTCGGGAGGTGCTATTGCAGAATATCAAGCAAGAGGCTATAGACCCTAAAAAATTAATTGGGAAGTATGTTCCTAATGTGACGGCGAGGCCTTTCGGAATCTCCAAGGCGGATTTTGAGCATGTTTATCAAATTACGAGGAGTGAGCGGTTGAAGAATGTATTAGACAACTGGGCGATCAGGTATGCAACGGATGCTTAGTGATTGAAATGCCTGGTTTTCTCCTCTATTGCTTAAAGGTAACTTTGCGAATTAGCGTGCGTAGCTAGATGGTTATGATTAATTAGCATATATCAATTGCATTGGACTTGGGCTCCCCAAGGCTTTGCCTGAGGCCCCAGCGCCGTAAGTCTAGGGTGTGCTAGAAAGCACAGATCGAATGGACGGAGGTGACCTAAAATCGCGCACCCATGATGAAGGTGCCGGGCTTCTGGGACCCAATGGAGTCTTCCCTGAATTCAGAGCCAACAATACACATGGACTGTGGGGCCTTTTAGGGGAGGTCCAGAAAGCAATATATAAGGATTATGAACAACTAGATTCTAATAGATATACAAAAAAAATGCGAAACCAACAGGTATGAATCAATAATATCATGGGCAGACTCCTAATCTAGCTTCCTGTCCATCGGTAGCCTAGCACTCGGATTAGACAAAAACTCCATCTCGTCCTCTTTCTGATACGGCGGGGCCTCCTTCGCCCTGAACATCGTATTCGTCAACAGCGCATTATGGAAGTACTGATAAGCCTTCTGTTGCCTCTTCTTCACTTTCTGACAATAGCTCTGATACTTTCCTTCATCCAGCGTCGCATACAGATACTTGGGATGCACACCAACTGCCTGTGCACCCTTCTGTCCGAAGCCAAATGACGTCACGGAAAAAGCCTTCACCCCTCCTGCAGTCTGGATATTCTGATTGGGGAAAACGATGTGTTCGCATTTTTCAAGCTCGGCGTCAATGTTATCTGCGTTGCGATTGCCGGGTACTAGACCAGAGTCCATGATTTGCAGACAGCCGTTCAGCATCCACGCACCTGCGGCGCCCTTGGGATGGCCGGTGAGGTATTTCTGGAAGACGCCGAGGATTGGGTTACCCGGCGTACGACCCAGTTGCGAGAGCTGAGCTTGGATAACTTCTGATTCATTCAGTTCGTTCTTGACGGTCGAGGTGCCATGAAAGGACGCCACGTCTAGGTCGTCAATAGCGAGGCCCCAGGTCCCCAAGGCGCCACGGATAGGAGCGATGCGTGGATCTCGCTTCCAGAATTCATTTCCGTAGCTGTTGCGAGTCTCACGCTCTTGACGGGTGCTTTCAGCAAGGATGGCGGACGTGCGATGATTTCGGTATTCGGTGATGTCGAAGGTTGTGTCGGCGGCTTTGTAGGACGAGATTTCGTCTTCAAGAAAGGAGAGCTCAGAGCTCTCTGCTTCTTTAATTTGTTTCATGCGGATGTCAATGCAGCGACGCCGATACTCAAGATTCATGAGTGGTGCGTCGAATTTGGAGTGTACTTCACCGCTTGTGGTGAGGATGCCACGACCAGGTGCCGGGAGCGATCTTCCAGCTTTGTCGCTGGCGGTTCTTGTTAAAGCAACCACGCCGTGAATTGGTAGGCCCATCTCCAGTGCTAGGGTTGCTGTTGTGAGGACTTGAATCCCAGCTCCTTCCGATTCTACGAAGCCGTTCCTTGTAGAGGTTGCAGGGCGTGACATTTCTTTAGGGCCTCTACCGCAAGCCATGTCGTTCTCGGCATTGTTCGTGGCCTTCATATTCGCGAACTCGTACGACACATCTTTAGCAAGATAATCATATCCGCCGACCAAGACCGCTTTTGCTCTACCGCTAACGATGGATTCATATCCCACATCCATTGACTCAATTGCCGTAGCGCATGCGCCAACTGGAGTAATGTTGGGCCCGGCGGAGGATAAAAGTAACATGTTGATCCAGGCGCTACCAGAATTGATGAAGGATTCCGCGAGAACATCCCTTTGGACTGGCTGGTCGAGGAAGCGCTCTTTGAAAATGCCTTGGAGCGAAGTCGCTCCTCCGAAACCGGATCCTACACAAGTCCCGAGTTCTGAAACGTGGATATACTTATAGAACTCGTATGGATCAGTGATTCCCGCAGAGAGAAGCGCTTCAACGCTACAAACCAACGCATAAAGTGTTGCGGGATCGACTTGATTGACAATCTCCTCGGATATACCATATGTCTGAGCACACCAGCCCGTAGGGACTTGCCCACCAACGGTATGGTCAAATTTCAGCGCTTTAGGGATCAGAAGACGAGCACCCTTCTTAAGGACAATGCGAAATTGGTCTGAGCCTTCAATTTCAGACACTTTTACTTTGTCTCCGTGTTCTCTCTGAAGATCTTGGACTGTTTCTTTCGGAGCCTCAAAGGGAACTAAATCCTCTTGAATTTCGACCTCGTGAAGAAACTGCTTTGTTGCAGGATTGGTGCCATCGAGCTGGCGGGGCTCTATGATACGGATGCCCGTGTGATCCAGGATGTGTTGTTCATATTTATCTTTGACGTCCATATCGGCAATTGGCTCTCCGCTTTGTGTGTCGACCCATCCGACATAGGACCTATTTTCTACAGTACGGTGTTGGATTAGACCCATGATCCAAGCCATTTCGATACAGCCTTCAATAGAAAATTTGCCATGTGCTTCCATTTCCCATCTCGTGCGCGCATTGCCATACGGCCCCACTTCGGCGAACCCTGTGATGACTACCACCCGATCCAAGTCAACCATGCCTTTGAGGGAAGCAAGTGGTCCAACCTCAGTACTGAAGTCTGGCAATCTTGGGAAAGAGAATTTGATATTAGCGCGGCGTACAAGTGGGCCACGGAGTTTAGACTGTTGAAGGTCTGCAGGGTTCATCCTTTCAGCTTTATTCTCCGTGGCCCTCATGCGTAGATATGCACTAGTCTCTGAGATCTCCTGTCTGATCTGGGTAATTTGTTTCTTCAGATCGGGCATCATGTTCAAACCACCACTCAAATCAGCAAGTAGTGGCTCGGTCTGTGACGTCTCCAGGATGTCGGAGGTCATAAGGCCTAGAATATTGAATGCCATTTCCTGTTGCGAGAATGTGTTGGCACCAAGTCTCTCGATGCCTTCCGAAACAAGGTCGTTGTCCGCCATTAGAGCAGTACCGCGCGTCCAACCGATTACGGCTCCACATATTGATAGGTAATCTGCCCAGTCTTCCGAATGCCACTTCTCCAGCAATGCTTCAAGGCCTAGCTTGGTCTCTGCGTAGAGGCCATCGTTGCCGAAGACTCCGTGGTTTGGAGACAATGGCAAGATCACTTGTGCAGGTCTAGTCATTATTCTCCTTGCTTCTTTTTGCCGTTTGACTGCACCTAATAGGCGTAACGTGTTTGTAAGCATCAGACGATGCGCAAGTTCAGACCGCGAATTGATGTCATCAATCCCGCGTGTGTGGTCTGAGAGAGCGGCGAACGGAATTATATGATCGAGATCCCAATCATGGTCTCCAATGCTGTAAATGTAGGTGACAAGAGCTTCGACGTCCTGTAAACTACCCTGATTGAAAGGTAGGACCATGAGCTGAGAGCCGCGAGCCCCGAATTGAGAGAATATTGACTGGTAATGCGCAGTCACCTTTGAGGAGTACGAACTTGTTGTGACAATGACACTGGCGCCACCGCTAAGGAGACCCTGGAGAATTTCTGCTCCTATGGAACCTTGCCCAGCTCCGGTCACGAGAACCCTTTTATTCAAGAAGGATATTCCTTTAGATGTTGCTGCATCCAAATTATCCAGGTATCGCTCGGTCAGCGATCTACAAGCCCTCCAAGAGCCGCACTCTTTTCTCTGTATGTGGAGGAAGTATTCACACTGGACTTTCGTGCTGTCAGAGCGAGTTGACGTTGTGCTTTCACTAGCGGCGTAGTCGTCGCTGTCGAGCCATTCTGAAATGATGACCACAGAAGCTTCAGTCTTCTCAATTGCAAATGCATCGAGTTTCCTGACTTGGGGCCTCCTTAATTCAACGTACTTGACTACTCCACTTGTTTCGATCACAGTATGCGGGGCGGTGGCTCTCTGGATTCTTTGGGACACCGGAGGTCTGGTAAGAGCTGATTCGCAATCCTCGATCAACCCCGAAAGCCAATTTTCAACGGTAAGGTGGTCTTCGGACCGTGCTGCAAGATCCGTTGCCAAGAGATATTTCATCACGGTAATCAATCTAGGGCTAGATCGGTTCTGCAATCGTTGTCTTTGCTGCATAAGCTCATCTCCAATCTCAAGGCTTCCACGAACAAGCCCGTGGAACATTATCAAGAGATCTTGCAGCGCCCAATTCCAAGAGGAATCATATATCCTGGCCTTTCGAGGCTCAAACATTGGTCTGATCCCTTTCGCATACTCGGCGCCATGTTCAATGTTCCATAAATCCAGGTCGGCCTGAATTCCGCTAAGTCTCTGTCCCAAATTAAGGATTTCCTCGTTTTCACAATCCAAATTGACGTCTAATTGCTTTGCATAGAGACCCAAAATCTTTTGATGAAAAGCCTTTTCATCTCGTTGCAGGGACTCAATTACTTTCTTGTCTATTATAATTCCGGAGCCAGATACAGCCGCTGACTTATCACAGAGGTCGCTAAGGGTCAAGTTCTGGTCTGCGGCATAATTTTGAACCGCATTGGCCCAAAATTCGTTAGCCAGATCGTCCGCTAAGCGTGCGGCTGGCTGAGCCGTGATTGCGGATATGAGGATGCCATCTTGTCGACCAGAGCCAAAGCCCCATTTCGTTTTCAAGTTTTCTCGTACGATGGTGAGATTGAAGCTTCCCGGCATCTTGGAGGCTATCATTTTATCCACCAGAGACCTTGATCGGCGGCCAAGCTGTCCATTGAAAGTGGTTTGTACTGCAGAACAGAGGTCTTCAAGGGGTATGTCTTCTGGGCTTTCCGGAAGTGAGCCGAATTCTGTGTCTAGATCACCAATAATCTCGTTCTGCATCGTGGACCTGCCTGAATTGTTCGTCAGTGAGAGTGCACTGGTCTGGATGCGCACCAACAGACTGACCTCCTGCAAGTCCTTTAATTGTGCTGCTAAAAGATATCTCTTTCGGATCTTTCTTCAAACTACAAGCAACAACAGTTCTAACTATTTCTGTGGCTGTGACTGGAATATCCGGAACCGTCTTTGCCATATGCAGAGATGGAACAGCTACTGCGGGAGCCAGCGGTATCATTTTGGCCAGATCTGACTGCGGTATCATAGCTGCTTCCGGTGTTTGAACCAATGGGACAAGCTTCATTGATGCGGCGTCAGGAACCATTGGTGCCGATGGGATGGCCGGCTTCTCACTCATCACCGCTCGGGACCGGGCTGTCGAGGAGCTCTTAGCAGCGCTCTGGCCTTCATCTCCAGCGTAGTATATATGGGGCCTATCGCGCTTCGAAGAGAGGAACCGTCTTTGAACAGAATTGGCAATGTTATGTTGTCGATACTTAAGGTCTCTTGTACGTCTTACCATGTTCGTTAGTGTGTCTGTGGGCCCGACTTCGATGATCCTCTCTGCCTGATACTCCGAAAGCATGAAATCTTGCGTTTCGATCCTACGAAGAGACTCATCAATAGACTTCTCGAGCGCGTTTGGTGGCGCGACTTACCATCGCACGGGAAAGCAAAATTGGTGGCTATTAACAAGGCTGTCAGTAGGTACCTTCAGTGTAGCTTCCAGGGATCACGAACGCAAGTAACTCTACAAGTAGAATATAGGAGAGCTCCTGCTCCCTCGCAGAGCACGCTGAGACTCCCATGCTGTGATAATGTGTATGGCTCTGATTTTTCATGGCGCGCGTCAATATGTCGCGGTACCGGGCTAACTGTTATCATATCATCGAGCACAAGATCGAACTCCAGGATGCATGCGTTAGATGTACGAAAATTACTTCACACAAGGTTGAATAGCAATTGAACACAATGGATCAAGTTTACAAAAGAAGGGTAATGATTATGGCAGGTAATGATTGCGCAAAGGGTGATGAAGTGACCAAGCTCGAGAACAAGCAGATACCCAGATTAAACATCTACTGCGTTGAACAAGATTAGCAGCGGATCTGTGACCTGCCATTCGGTCAATGCTCAGGCTTATCAGCCACGGCCCAGAATAACTCTTACTGAACAGGATGGGTTTTGTCTCAGGCGATATCGGATATGTGTCCCGTATGGGTCTGTAGGAGGCGCAGGAGCACATGGTCCTTCGTCCGCAGTTGTGGGAAGGATCGTGACCTGCATTGGCGGGGCATGGCGCTGGGCGGACCCCTGCAGACAGCGCCGCGTAAGATTACAGTGCGATCGCATCCGCAGCCTCACAGTCATATCGGTTAATTGTTAAGTTCAAGCTTACTATCGCTTGACTCCCATGGGAGTTTAATATACGAAGTAATCATTATGCATGAAAATAGAAAAGTCGACTTTTACGTCCAATGCGCTAATGACGAAACGATTACGAGGTCATGTGATCAGAAATTATCGGGCGGTCTAACGGCAATAATCGCATACACCTACTTAAATCGTTTTCATTCGACTCTGTACTAGAGCCTTACGATGAATAGTGTTGCCCAAGATGCAAGGTACAGGTTTTGCATGTTGCATATTGGTCAATTGGGCAGCACTGTGCCATCTCCTGACCTCCGCATCTCGAATGAGCCTGGATACGTTTACCGGCCAGCAAGCACCGTCGAATTCGGAGCAAAAAGGTCCCAGTCCAGTTAAGTCGAAGATGCTAGGGACCTGGGAGGCCCCGTCTATAAAGGATCAACCGCGAACGTGCTACATAATACGTCCCGCGACGAACGGGGGAGCGATAGCCTAAGGTGGCAAAGGTCACTAGATGAATATCCCAAACCCAAGCTCCCAACTTTGCCGTTACAGGATTCAGTGACGGGGCTGTCCGGAACACTAGCAAAAACAGTCTCAAAAGAGCCATATTGGCGATATTGAAGTAGGCGAGGTTAAATGCAATTTCTTTTTTAGACTAAGATTGCAGCCCTTCATTCAATGTTTCATGCCGATACTCATGAATTAGTTGATATATCACCTGCGCCTTGCTGACTGTGCCCCAATGTTGTAGCTCCGTCATATTATCAAGCTCAGCCATTCTCGCCTTGCCTCCGTGGGGCCAAACATATTGGGGTCTTGGGCTAGCCATTGCCATAATCTACTCCAACATGATGTGAGACCGCAATCCTGGTGCTACTCCGCGAAGGCGATATCCTTTTAGATCCGTCAGGAGTGTTGCAATGAGGTTTCAGCTGGTCATGAATAGGTCTGACATGGGAAGCACGTGTTATCCATGCAAGGCACGGTAATACGGTCAGCATAGGGTGTTGGATCTTGCATTATGATGCATGTATTTATATGATGCGTAGCCAGTAGAAAGAACTCCAAGTTTTCATCAAGTCACACATCAAAATGGAGAAGACTTTGGATATAAATCTCCCCCATACTTCATCAATTGGCAGCATTAGTCCCACTTTCATCAGACTAGCCTTTCAGCTCTGTATATCTGCCTTAGTCTATGTAAGTTTCCATTCGACAGCGGAGAATGCCTCATCACCTTTCTCTTTGACTACAAAGAAGACAGTCGTACTGACCTTTGTTAACTCCCTAGCTCTTCTTTGTCTGTATTTACAATCTTACTCTTCACCCCTTGGCAAAATATCCGGGCCCTTTCCTTGCAAAGGTCACTGATCTTTATGCGGCCTATCATGCATGGAAGGGTGACATACATCTGGATATGTGGAGATGTCATCAGAGATATGGTATGAACTAAACTCTCATCGCTATTATTTATAGCATTTTTTCCACTGACCCGGCTGCAGGAAAATTTGTTCGATATGCTCCCAATCGTTTGAACACTAACACAACCGCCGGTATAAAAGGTAATCATCAACTACAGCCCTTTCCTGCCGGACAAGTCTAATGTTTCTCCTGCAGACATATATTCTCAAGGGAAAAATTTCCGCAAGAGCAGAAATTATGGCGCCATGGTGCATCAAGCCTTGAATACTCTCACGATTTCGGACCCAAAAGAACACGGTCGAAGACGCAGAGTCGTGAGCCAGGGTTTCTCGGATTCGGCCATGTGGAACTATGAACCCTCAATGGTCGCCCTAGTACACAGATTTTGTGACAGGCTTCTGCAACCTGTTGAGGAAGAACCTGCTAGTAACTCTGATCTGTGGGGACCTGCGCGAAACATGTCACAGTGGTGTAGGTTAAGTCCCCTGCCTGTTGGCTTTTCTATGTTCAGCCTGCGGCTAACACAACTGACACTGAAGGCAATTACCTCGCCTTCGATATCATGGCTGATCTAATATTTGGCGGAAAGTACAACCTCCTAGAGAGAGAAACATACCGATACGTCCCCAGTGTGATCGAAGCTTCGAACGTCCGAGTTAGCGCTATCTTACAGGCTCCGGGCTTAAAGTTTGGTAGACTTGACAAGATCTTGTTCCCAAAAGCGGTGGTTGCACGAGACGTCTTTATCAGATTTGTTGGCAAACTTCTCAGGGATACGCTCAAGGTCGACCGCTCCAACAAGAGAGATTTCTTTGCGGTGCTCTCTACCGCTAAAGATCCGCAGACTGGCTCGGGTTTTACTGAAGAGGAGATCATAGCAGAAAGTACAACTCTGATTGTTGCTGGTACGGGCCGCCCTTCCCTCTTTTCCCGTCAATGAAGTTCCTACTAACGCTGCCTCGGAAGGCGCCGACACTGTAGCAACTGCCACAACAGCTTTGTTCTTCTACCTCAGCCGTAACCCCGCTGCCTACGAGCGCGCCGCAAACGAAATCCGTAACACCTTCCAAACCGTCAATGAAATTCACATGGGACCAAAATTGAATTCATGTAAATACCTCCGCGCTTGTGTAGACGAAACGATGCGCATGTCTCCTTCGGTTGGAAGTTCACTAGCCCGGGAAGTTCAACAGGGCGGCGCCATCGTTGACGGCGAATATATACCTGCCGGCTGCGACGTGGGAGTGCCAATCTACAGCATCCAACACAGCGCCGAGTATTTCTCAACCCCATTTTCATTCTCTCCCGAGCGCTGGTTATTAGGCGAGGGAGATACTACACAAGAATCACTGAGCCTAGCTTCGAGTGCCTACGTACCATTTTCCTCAGGCCCAAGGGGTTGTATTGGAAAAGGCATGGCGCTAACAGAAATGATGCTCACGATGGCCATGGTGCTATGGAGATTGGATTTCAAGATTGCTGAGGGGGATTCAGCTGGGGGAAGCCCTGATGCCGAGTGGGGAAGGCATCGGCCCGACGAGTTTCAGCTCAAGGACCATGTTACAGCTGCGAGGAATGGGCCACTTCTTCATTTCCAGGAAAGAAAGATATCACGGAGACTATAGAGCATGTAAATCCAGGTGTTTACTAATTATTGCTATCTTAATTATGTATTTAGTATTGACTTATATATATTAGAGAGACTGGTCTTTATTCGCTAACTCTGTATTAATGAAATTTAAAATATACTACATTTATTACTTATTATATTAAGTTTCGATTACATATATAGAATCTATCTTTCATTTTATACTTACTTTTCAAACATATATGAAATAATATTATGTAGTTAGATTGATAGAAGTATAAAAATTATACTCAAAGCTATTAGAGGCTAGGTCCGATCGGGTTTAATCGAGATAGCCCTAGCTGACTTTACCTTAGGCGTGCAAAGCCCCTCAGGATGCCCGGTTTGACACAATCCACCAATCAATGAGTCCCTTCAGAATAGCAACTTAACAGACAAGATGCGACGAGCTCCAGCACCAACAAGTGCCTTTCCAATTTCGAAATTGCAATGCGAACTCTGAAACCACAAGATGGAGTGCCAAACAGGTTCTGCAGGGTCCAGAAACCGTCAGGGGGCAGAGTTGGATGCGTTTTGGGCTGACGACAGGGGTCGTCCCGGCCGCTATCGCTCAAGGATGACATGAGAGCCCGTGAGGCCCCAAACCATGGCGCAGTACATAATTGCCTTGTGAGGCCATGGATAAACCCCATCAGGTCAGATGCGCTAAATAAGGGGAGTAAGAAGCTTACCCAAAATGAAGGCCATGCCACTGACAACTCGACTTATTCTTTGTTGCCGAAAGAATTGTTTTTGTCTGGTAAGACGCTATTGTTGCAGCTCAGCCCATGTCATACTCGGTACCCTCTACCGGCTCCGCAGTATTTCCAAACCCTTGATGACATTCGAAGCAAAAATCAAGTTCTCACATTGTTCTTTTTACAAATCCGCACAAAAGATCCCACCGTGTTTTCTGTTCCATCGTTCCCTGCCATAATGCGCAATGCTTGATCTCAACATTCCAGTACCTTACACTCAATCTTCGCCATGACCACGATACCGCCCCAGTGCTCGATCTCTACACAAAATCACTTTGGGCCTGTGAATGACGATTGTCATGGTGGATTTGATTTTACGCTGCTCTTCGAAGAAACGATACTAACTATTGGGCCTCTATCCTTGGTCTTGTTGGCCCTTCCATATCGACTGTTGGTACTTTCAAAATCCGATCCAAAGACAAGATTAGGATGGCTGTATAAATTAAAGCTAGTAAGTGTGCTCTTCGTTATGTGCAGCAGAAGAAACTTTTTAAGTCCGTATAGGGCACCTTCGCTATCTATCTGGCCCTTCAATTCCTTCTACTAGGAATCCTAATCTCACCGCGGACTCCGACAACAAGAGCAACAATTGTGTGCCACGGCTTGACAACATTCGCAGCACTGGGTCTTTGCCTCCTTTCCCACCTTGAACACTCACGGAGTGTTCGACCTTCTTGGATTCTCAACGTTTATCTCTTGCTTTCCTTGGCATTCGATATTGTAAGGGCACGGACGCTATGGGCGATTCCGGACAACAAATCTCTGGCAATAGTATTCGTCGTCGCGGTTTCTATCAAGGGTTGTATGTTCTGTTTAGAGGTCAAGGAGAAACGGGATTTCCTGCTTCCAAAATATCAGTACCTTGCACCAGAGGTAACAAGCGGAATCTATAATGCGTGGTTCTTCTGGTGGCTGAACCCTTTGTTCCTTCGCGGTTACAAGAAGGCTCTCACCATAGGTCAACTATTTTCAGTCGACGGCAAACTGGTGCCAGATGATGAAGGACTCGGTCTGCTTGCGGAATGGAGAAAATGTAACGACTACGAGTCTTCATATTGTTGTCTAAATTTACTGACTACCATCCACACAGCGACGCGGAAGGAGAAGCCCAACAGTCTGTTCTTCATGTCTATTGCTTACCATGGTCGATCTTTTGCATCCGGTATCTTTCCTCGTCTTTGCGCCACTGGATTCAACTTCTGCCAGCCCTTCCTCATCAAACGAGTAATTGATTATCTATCAAATCCTAATAGCCATGGCAACACGAAACAGATTGGTCATGCTCTGATAGGCGCCTATTGTGTTGTATATGTTGGCTTTTCCGTAAGTCATACGCTAGGCTCCACGTGAACATTAGCTCTTGTTAAACTTAGGACAAGGTTTCCGAAACATGGCATCAACACAAAACGTATCGCACTGTAACGAAGCTTCGAGCAAGCCTCGTCGATATAATCTATGAAAGGACGCTAGAACTAACATCAGCAGCTCTGGACGAATCCAAGGCTGTCACCCTGATGAGTGCAGACGTCGAACGGATCAGTACTGGTCTTCGTCAATGCCACGAACTATGGGCAAGCATACTTGATATAAGTCTGGCCTTGTGGCTACTTCAAAGACAATTAAATTTAGCAGCATTTGCGCCCTTGGCAGTGATTCTTGGTATGTTGTGAAGGGTTTACTTGGATGCTGTCGTTCTAATGCATGGTTTTACTAGCTTGCTCTGTTGGTGCAATATTAGTGGCTTCTAAGACAGGACCTACTCAAAAATTTTGGCTCGACAAAATCGAGAAACGCGTCTCTGCCACTGCGTCAATGTTGGGTGCAATGCAGGGGATCAGAATGTCGGGCCTGACCCCTCATCTCTCTGAACTGATCGGTAAACTCCGAGAAGAAGAAATCGAGTCGTCAAGGGCCTTTCGAATATTGCTAGTCAAGATTGTCAGCCTTTGTATGTCTGTCGTTTCGATGAAAAAGTCTGATGTCTGACACGCATTATAGCCTACACGAGCACTGCACTTACTCCTGTGGTCGCTTTCGGAGTCTACATCATGTTAGCCAAATACGACCACTACCCTGTCATGGATAATGGCAGGGTTTTCGCCTCACTAGCACTCATGCAATTACTCCTAGAGCCAGTAGCTTTCTTGATCACCGCATTATCCGGGCTTATGAGTGCTATTGGTTGCTTCGAACGCATTCGAATGTACTTGAATTCCGAGACTCGAGACAGCATACCAAATGTTGAAGCATTGCTAAGTAGCGAGAACTTGCCACTTCCTCACAAAAGGAAACCACACAATGAGCACAACGGGCAATCCATTGAACTTTCAAGCTGGAAGAAAGAAAAAATGTGTATCGTCGCCAATATGGCGAATTTTGGATGGGATAAGGAGAAAGATCCGCTCTTGCGAAACCTCAATTTTCAGATCGAACGGGGTAAATTGACAATGATCATTGGTCCTGTTAGTTCCGGCAAATCCACCCTCTTAAAAGGCTTGCTTCGCGAGACACCTCAGGCCACTGGATTCAGTCGAATAGACTTCAGAGATGCTGCTTATTGCGCGCAGATTCCATGGCTTACAAATGGCACAGTGAAGGAGAACATAATGGGCGATTCTCACTACGATCCAAAATGGTATGCAGCTGTGGTAAGAGCTTGCGCTCTAGAAGTAGATTTGGCACAGTTCGCGCTTCAAGAACATACTATCATTGGAAGCAAGGGATTAGCACTCAGTGGGGGCCAACAGTCGCGAGTGGTATGTATTCACAGTAACATGGACTCCCATTATACTGATGGGAGACTAGGCTCTTGCAAGGGCGGTCTACGCTAGAAAGGCATTAGTCATCCTAGACGACATACTTAGTGGGCTCGATGCTGCGACGGAGGCGGAAGTCTTTTCTTCAGTCCTTGGGCCAGGAGGCCTTCTACGCGAACAACGTACTACAGTAATCCTTGCTACCAATGCAGGTATGTTTTCAAGCTCCAATTGCCAAGGTTGTATTTGACAATTGCAGTGCATCGCCTCTCCGAGGCTGACTACATAATTTCTTTGGACAATAATGGCGAGATCGATGAAAAAGGCACTTTTGATCGTCTTATTGAAACCGATGGCTACATGAACAGCCTCGCCCTTGCTCACCGTGCACCTAAAGTTCCACCAAAGGACAACGACAACAGACTAGCGAGCCTGATCGAGGGCACGCTTCCGCCACGCGTCTGCGAAGCCCAACAAGACACGAAAGAGAATCATGCCGGTGACTTGACCGTCTACAGATACTACATCGAGACATTTGGATGGGTCAACTGGGCCATCTTCACAACTATATGCATCATGTATGGCTTCGGCACCGCTTTTCCTAGTATGACTTCCTGATAGCTTATGCACGTGTTTTGAGTCTTATACTAATTACTAGCACAGACGTTTGGATCAAATGGTGGGTGGAATTCAACATGAATCACCCGAACCAGAAAATCCCCTATTACCTTGCCCTCTACACTGCGTTCGGAATGCTCTCGATTTTGTCCCTGATGCTGGCATGTTGGTAAGTCAGTTCAAAAAATGGTGATAGGAACATTGTGCTAAATCTGTACAAGGTTTCTTATTATCAGGATAGTGCCACAATCAGGGCGTGTATTGCATCGAAGGATGCTGAATACCGTCTTAAAGTATGGATATTGAGATGATCCACTTTGGCATTGCTGATGACTTCCTTCTAGTGCTCCGATGTCATTCTTCAACTCGACCGACACAGGGACCACCACGAACAGGTTCAGTCAAGATCTGGAACTTACAGACATGGAACTACCTACGGCCCTAATCCGCACTTGTCTGAGTACGCACGCGCTGATGCTATGAAACGTGCACTTTGCTGACCACGCTACAGTGTTATCGGTACTTATCGCACAACTTTTCGTCATAGCAACGTCAGCCAAATATGTTAGCATATGTCTGCCCTTCTGCATTGCCGCGGTCTGGGTGGTCCAGAAGTTCTATCTTCGCACATCCTTACAGCTCCGTATTCTGGATATTGAATCTAAATCTCGTCTCTTCACCCATTTCCTCGAACTGCTCAGCGGCATTACGACCATTCGGGCTTTTGGTTGGGAACGTCAGCACCTCTTGCGTGCAAGAGCAGCTCTCGCGACCTCTCAAAGGCCCTTCTATCTGTTGTACTGCATCCAAAGATGGCTTAATTTGGTGCTTAATCTGATAGTCGGTGCTGTGGCTGTCCTTCTGGTCACCGTCGCCGTCAAATTTCAAGGGTCAAGCGATGCCGGTCTGATTGGCCTGGCGTTGGTTACACTTGTGGGCTTCACTCAGATACTGAAACAGCTCGTTACGAACTGGACATTGCTCGAAACTTCGGCTGGTGCGGTCTCTAGGATACGAAGCTTCACGGCGGATGTTAAATCGGAGAACCTCCCCAACGAATACCAAGAGCCGCCTGAGAATTGGCCGAGTAAAGGTGCGATCGAATTTCAGAACATCACAGCTTCTCACGGGTAGGCTTTCTAGAGGCTTCCACGTCCGTGTCATTCAAAACGCTGACTTTTGCCTATCTAGGAAATCGAAAGAACCAACGCTGGATGACATTTCCCTCTCCATTGGAGCTGGCCAAAGAATAGGCATCTGTGGCAGAAGCGGAAGTGGAAAGAGTACTCTCGTATCGACTCTCATGCGCCTGCTCGACCTCACAAGCGGCAACATCCTGATAGATGGCATCGACATCTCAACCCTTCCCCGACAAGAAACTCGCTCTAGAGTCATCGCCTTGCCACAAGATTCATACCTTTTGGCAGGATCGGTGAGGTACAATGTCGATCCCCTACAAGCCTGTTCTGACGGGGCTATCGAGGATGCTCTTGAGAAAGTTGAGCTCCACCATCTCGTAGAGAGAAAGGGTGGATTGGATGCGACACTGACGGCTGAGATGCTAAGTCATGGCCAAGGCCAGCTACTATCCTTGGCGAGGGCTATGTTGAGGAAAGGCTGCATATTGGTGCTGGATGAGGCCACGGCTAGTGTTGATGTTCAGACTGATAGTTTAATGCAACGCCTAATCAGGTCGGAATTCAGCACGCACACCATTATTGCTGTTGCGCACCGTCTTGACACGATCATCGATTTCAATGCTGTGGCTGTTATGTCCCGAGGGAATATTATAGAGTACGGTCCTCCAAAGGCATTGCTAAAGAGAGACTCGGCATTCAAGGAGTTGTATCAGGCTCAACAAGGAGAAAGGAGGTCATGGAGGGAATCTGTCTTGTCGCAGTTGACAAGTGTTGGGCTTGCTACTATGGCTTCTGGTGCTCCTCTTCTTCCATAGATCATTGCTTTGGCATCGTGTCGGTGTTACATGTGCATAAGCAAGGCATGGCTGGTGTACGGTCGCACGTGAAATAGGTTTCGCATATTGAACATGTAGCTCCCAATTCTTAAAATTTAATCCCAGGCAATAATTTTGCGCAAGTGAATCACGTACTTGCTCGAAACCAACCACTGTTTTCACGCCACAAGAGCATTGGCATCTGCGCTCACCAAAACTCTCTCTGTGAAGCTTTTAGAGTGTACCTAGCAGTAATACTTACATGAAAATTCTATGGTCAATTATTCAGTTAGTTTGGGTAGCCTTGAGGTGGTCAAGGGCATGCTTTAGAAGAGTTCACCCCCCAGCCCTAGAGCTGGTCGCTCAGGAGAAAAGTCGTACCCCGAAGCTTCCGAACTTTGTAGATTTAGGGTGTGTTCTTAGGGGCAGAGAAAGCCAGCTCCGGGGACTGATCCCGTCGCCTAGGCGATAGACTCTAGGGCATCTTTAGGGGCGTCTACATTAGCCATTTAGGGCTGTACGGTTGGGGGGGTGAACTCTTCTAGGGGCTGCCTCAGGTTGCCAATCGCAAATTTGGCGGGGTCTTGGAGCCCTAGCCCTAAAAGCAATCTAATCGAGGTAGCGCCGTCGGCTACTAACTATCTTAAGGTAGGTAGGTACCTACCTACCGAGGTAAGGTACCAGGTACCTTACGGGGGCCCGTACCTTACCTCTAACCCTTAGCTGTACCTTACCTTAGGTAGGTAGGTTTGTCTACTCTGTCTAAGCACGCGTACAGGGAACTATTCCTGTACTGAAGGCTCTCACTCGTCGGATCAGATCCCAATACCTGAGACACCACTCACCTCCGAACGCATGCAAGCGCCACGAATGTAAGATAATTGGGGTGTTGCATAGCCTACCACAGGCACCGGGCGCACCCCTGCACCCTGCACCATGCATCATGCACCTGCCATCCTGCCCCATGCACCTGCCATCCTGCACCTTGAGGTAAACATAGCACAATGGAGCATGTTCGCACCCTGCAATTGTACTTCGCCCACGGATCCCAAGGTTGAGCGTAATGTAGGACGGAAAAAGCTCAGCCCAGACCGAGGCTGTTGGCCATCTCTTTCTCGATTCGTACGCGCGCTGTTACACACCAGCCCCTTCTCCCTACCAGCCCATATCTCAAACGCTTCTGAGATTGTGGCGAGCAAAGCTCTGTATCACCCGGGATCCTGTTGATACAATACAATTCGACCCCGCAGAGTTTGCTGTAGAGCAATCTCAACACTTCGCTTTGTGTTTTCACATATCACACTTTCTTTTAACTCAACACCCAGGGATTTCCTTCCTGCTTTTCAAACCTCACTCTTTCCAACACTCATCTCACCCATTTCACACAAGTCAATGGTGAATCTGTTCTGACTCTCACACTTCCTATTCGTCTGCGTTGCCTACATCCAAGGCACCACAAACCCTTCACAGAATCTCGTCCGTCTTCTGTTATCTCCCGCCACAATGGGCCAAGCAAATCCGCCGAACTATCACAATGTCACAGAACATTTCCAGGCAGAGAGGAATATCACGGGTACAGCACTCATCAACTATGCTCTTCAGAACCCCAACAACGACACCGCCGTCGGCATGGCTAAAAAGTACTGTTCCATTGGATGCACACCAGCCTGTCCGGAGTCCTGGCAGACCATCTTCTACCTACCCAGTGTAGGTGGCAACTCTGTTTACCTGACCATCTTCCTGTTGATTTTGATTGCCCAAATCTTTCTTGGAATCCGCCATCGAACGTGGACTTTCCTTGGTGGTATGGTGCCAGGTCTACTTGGGGAGATTATTGGCTATATGGGCAGGATACTGCTGTGGCACAATCCGTACATCATGAACTACTTTTTGACGTAAGTCGATACTCCGAAATCTCCAGTGTCTCCTGCACACGGCGAATGTTTTCAGTAAGCAGCTTTCAGCTGACCTCCCATTCAAGGTACCTCATCTGCCTCACCATCGCACCCGCGTTTATTACAGCTTCAATCTATCTCTGCCTTTCACGTATCGTCACAGTCTACGGTCCTCAGCATTCTAGACTGGCTCCACGCTCCTACACCTACATCTTTATTGGTTGCGATTTGTTCGCACTTGTCCTACAAGGTGCAGGCGGAGGCATAGCGTCTACAGCCAGAACCCACGCAGGATCTGTCAGTGGAGCCCACGTTATGGTTGCTGGCCTGGCGTGGCAAGTTGTGTCCATGACGCTGTTCTTGGCGCTTTGGGCCGACTTCGCGATCAGAGTCCACAAGGCGAGGGCTCAAGGATATCTAAAGACTGGCCAAGATGACTCCTTTGCGGTATTGAGGGATTCGAAAAGCTTCAGGCTTCTACAAGTTGGTAAGAGCTGTCCTGCCTTTGGCAAGTTCCATTAGTTTGCTTTTGCCGAGGAACAGAGGAAGCATGAGGGAAGCGGCTGACACACCAACGTAGCTATCGCTCTTGCAACCGTCATGATCTACATCCGCTCCATATACCGCATTGCCGAGCTTCAAGGAGGATTCTCGGGCAAGATCGCCAACAACCAGGCTTCCTTCATGATTTTTGAAGGTCCGATGATGATCATTGCTGTTACAGCTTTGACAATCTTTCACCCAGGCAGGGTGCTCGGCCGCCTTTGGAAAGCAAGTGGTCAGGGCATGAAGAGTGCCGCAAAGTACTCGAGGAATGGAGCCTATATGTTGGATGAAGACCAGGAAGAGCTGAAGTAGAGGGAGAGGAAGAACGGCTTCCGATCCAGAGAGTTTTCTCCATTCTTACCTGCCAAGGTTGATATCTTAGGTTTGAGCAGTTTCTGAACACAGTATCTTCATGCGGAGTACACGCGGGATGCACGAGCATCAATTACAGGGAGACGTACGGCGAGCTTCATGCACTCAGCATACAGTAGTAGCATAATTCCTCTTTAAAAGCTAGCTTGCATTCATAGTTTTGTATTAGATGTTAACAAAATAATGTTAGCTTTAAACGTGTCCTCCCTATCAACAACATGCGCATTTGGTATACCGCCTGCGAATATCTGATTTTGACAGGGTTCGCTCTCTTCTGATTAGTAATCGAACCATAGGTATTTTTGGGGCATTGAACCTACCCTCTGATCTCCCTCAGCTTGGTTTCCAACTCAGGCTAGCAGTCATCCTCTTAAAATTGATGCGGGTCGCGAAGAATGCGCAGCTGATGTGATGTACAAATTCGGCACATGCATGGGTGCTCCCGGTGTGTCAGCATCGAAGGCGCCGCAGGGCGTGGGCTGAAATCGTTTGCACCGTAGTGTGCTAAAGGTCTGCTTGGCCTCATGGCTGCATATTTGTTACATACCCCTTCCTGTCAGATCTGGAGATCTTCTGTTTCACGTTCTACTCAGGAAATTTGATGTTCTGAACGAAATCGAACTCCTTCACATCTTGTACTCGTCTACCGATATAGGGGAAGTATTCATAGATTATTACTACACGCCACATTTCCACATCTCTACACCTCTACCGCAAGGCTTCTCCAGAAGAAGTCTTCCAGACCGGGGCATTTCTCAGAAAGCACGAATCTTTCCTTGCAGATATCGAGCTCTGCTGACGAAATCGAGCTCTACGCGCATCGACAAGCTCTACACCAGCAACAAATCTTGCTTGCATCAAAGCTACCGTATAGGTATATCCCTTCCTCTCTGCTAGATTGACATCCGATCACAGTGTGCGGTTGTGTGCGTTTTAACTCCGTCCC
Source organism: Cladonia uncialis (assembly GCA_002927785.1). Taxonomy (NCBI): domain Eukaryota; kingdom Fungi; phylum Ascomycota; class Lecanoromycetes; order Lecanorales; family Cladoniaceae; genus Cladonia; species Cladonia uncialis. The sequence goes on from NAPT01000008.1 coordinate 42,724, forward strand.
CGCCCTGTACCTCTCGAATAAAGCTCCAGAGGTATCACACGTCCAGCCGAAACAGCTTTCGCTCCTAGACACATTCCATCACACTTTCCTCCCCTCCAACTTAAGGTATACATAATGGCAACTCTTCTACAGGATAAGGCCTCTCCCCTCGCTGATCTAAAGTCCTCGGATGCACATGTTCGAGAAGTTTCATCCTACCCTGATCCCATGGACCAAGTGTGGGCCTGGAATGAAACCGAACCTACCCTTGTGTATGAGTGCGCTCACGTATTGATCCAGAAACAAGTAGAAAGCCGCCCGGATGCCACTGCCGTATATGCTCATGACGCTACCTTCAGCTTCAAACAACTCGATGACCTGTCCAATCGCTTAGCTTACCTCTTGGTAGATTTAGGTATTAAATCGGAGGACATTGTGCCTTTGTGTTTCGAGAAATCGGCATGGGCCATTGTGGGAATCCTAGGCGTCATCAAAGCTGGTGCAGCCTTCGTCTTTATTGACCCTTCCCATCCTGAAAACCGTAGGGAGGTTATGATGGACCAGGTAGAAGCAAAGCTGGTCATCTCGTCCTCACAACAAGCCCCTTTGTGGGAAACCACCGCAAACAGAACTATTATTGTCGACCAAGACTCTGTCCGAAAGCTTCCGGTTTGCGACCGAGCACCTTCGATCAACGTTACGCCGTCCAATCTATTATACGTAATCTTCACCTCCGGTAGTACTGGTACGCCAAAGGGTTGTCTTATTGAACATTCAGCATTCTGCAGCGGATCACTCCAGCACGCTGCCAAAGCATGCATACAACCATCAAGCCGAGTCTTACAGCTAGCATCGTTCATTTTTGATGTGAGCATACTCGAGATCCTGACTTCTTTGATCTCGGGCGCATGTATATGTTTGCCAAGCACTCAAGCAATGACTTTGGGCCCTGCCCACCTCATCAACGACATGGCAATAACATGGGCCTTTTTGACTCCTTCACTCGCCAAAATGATCAAACCATCCGACATCCCAAACCTGAAGACTTTAGCTTTAGGAGGCGAGCCTCTTGCTAAAATTGATGTTGAAACATGGGCAGGGCATCTACAGCTAATAAATGGATATGGTCCCAGCGAATGCTCGATAGCAGCAAGTGGGAATACGCACATGACGCCAGAAACAGATCCCGCCAATATTGGCTGGGCAGTCGGAGGACTTTGCTGGGTTGTGGACGCCGAAGACCATGATAAACTCGTTCCGATAGGTGGAGTGGGCGAGCTCTTGATCGAAGGGCCTATTTTGGCTCGCGGATACCTCAAAAATCAAGCGATGACAGATAAGGTGTTCATCGAGAGCCCAGCATGGGGTCCAAGAACGAAATTGGGAAAGCTCAGACGCTTGTACAAGACTGGCGACCTTGCAAAATTCAACCCTGACGGATCGATCCACTTTGTTGGACGCAAAGATACGCAAGTCAAATTGAGAGGCCTACGCATCGAATTGGGGGAAATTGAGCATCATATCGCAAATCATGGTCATGTCGAATTCAAGATGGTCATATTGCCAAAGACTGGCTTCCTTAAAGAGCGGATGGTTGCGGTTATATCTCTTTCAAAATTTACCTCGAGCACAGCTGGAGCCGTTAGCTCGGAGATCTGCATGCTTCGAGGAGATAACAAGGCTGAAGCTGACACTCAGATCTCGGCTGTTCGTGCTCATCTCGCTAATCTAGTACCAGAGTACATGATTCCTGAGACTTGGGTGGTACTCGAGAGATTCCCTCTATTGTTATCAGGGAAGCTTAATCGATCTTTAGTCCAGAAGTGGATTACTGAAGTCGACGAGGCTACCTACTCCGAGATTGTAGACCTCAAGCCTCGGGATGGAAATGAAGAAGGGGAGCCTACGCCATTGGAGAGCCAAATTCGAGAGATATACGCTGCTGTACTCAACCTTCCAATTCCGCAAATTCGTCTTTCACGATCATTCTTGAGTCTTGGAGGCGATTCAATTACAGCCATGCAAGTCGTATCTCGATGCAGAGCTGCAGGAATAGCTGTTACTGTCAAGGATGTTCTTCGTAGCAAGAGCATCTCTGAGCTTTCTTGTGGTGCCGGTCTCGCTAGAGGACCCATCTATTCCAAGGAAGAAACTTTTGACACCTGGTTCGACCTGTCGCCCGTTCAACGAATGTATTTTAATTTAGCTCCCGCCGACAGCGATGGCACAATAGATACGCACTTCAATCAGAGCTTTTTCCTGCGGCTCACAAGGACTGTATCTCGAACAGAGTTACAAGATGCCATAAGAACCGTTGTGTCGCAACATTCCATGCTGCGGGCTCGTTTCGAGCAGAACGCTGACGGAAAGTGGATGCAGAGGGTCCTGGCACAAGTGGAAGGCACCTATGGATTTGCAACTCATATGGTTGAAACCGAGCAAGATGCAGCTCCTATTATGGCAGCCAGTCAAAGCTCTTTGGACATTCAGAAAGGCCCCGTATTTGCAGTCAATCTTTTTCAGACGACTAATGAAGGACAATTGCTGTTCCTCGTTGCCCATCATGTCATGATTGATCTCGTCTCTTGGAGAACCATTCTTCGAGATCTGGAAGAAGTAGTGGCAACGGGGACTCTCAAGGCAGCGAAGCCCATACCTTTTCAGACCTGGCTTCAATTGCAAGCCGAGCACGAAGCCCAGAGACGCGATATTTCCACTGCTTTCCCCTTTCAGATTCCAGTGCCGAACATTGAATATTGGGGAATGCTTGGAAAGCGTAACACCATGGGCGACACGGTGGAACAGCGGTTTCACCTAGATCAAGCGGCAACGGCTCGGCTTCTCAGTGAGGCATGTCACACCGCGCTACGCACTGAACCTTTGCACCTCTTAATGTCAGCTTTGATACACTCATTCCACACCACTTTCTCGGACCGCCAGTTGCCAGCTTTATTTAGAGAGAGCCACGGCAGAGAGCCATGGGATAATGAAATCGACGTTTCGGAAACAGTCGGATGGTTCACAACGATGTATCCGTTATATATAGAGCCACGAAAAGGAGATGACATTATTCAGATCATTAAACGCGTTAAGGACACCAGTCACAGTGTTCCTGATAATGGTCGACCGTACTTTGCGTCTCGATATCTCAACCGTGCGGGGGTCGAAGCATTTGGGGACCATGAACAGGTCGAAATATCGTTTGATTACCTCGGACTTTACCAGCAACTAGAAAGGCCTGGCACACTTCTGCAACAGGTCCCGGGATACGAAGCTAGCGCGGGGGATGTAGGTCATGATGTTCCGCGCTTTTCTCTGGTAGAAATCACGGCAGAGATGATCCTCGGCAAAATGCATTTGTCATTCGTTTTCAATCGCCACATGAAGAACCAAGCTGGGTTAAAAGCTTGGATTAGGAATTGCAAACAGTCGCTTGTTAATGGTACCGAGAAGCTGATAGGCTTGCAGCGTGAATACACTCTAGCGGATTTTCCACTGCTCTCATTGACCTACGATGGTCTCGATGAGTTCTTATGCCATAGCCTGCCTCAGATCGGGGTTTCAGATGTCGAAAGCGTCGAGAACACCTATCCTTGCTCGCCAATGCAACAAGGCCTTCTTATTGCTCAAAGCCGATCTGTAAAGGGCTACTACGAATACTACCACACCATGAAATTGGAGGCGAGGGAAATGGGAGGATCCGTGGATGTCAATCGCGTTCACAAGGCATGGGAGAATGTTGTCCAACGACATCCATCTTTACGTACGGTGTTCATCAATAGCGTCGGCAAAAATGGACTTTACGATCAGGTGGTTCTTAGAAAAATATCCCCAAGGGTGCAAATCGTGTACTGCGAAGACGATACAGTCGCTACTGTTTTCAAACAAGAACCAATTGCATTCCAGAGCAGTGAGGCACCACATAGACTGACGCTCTGCAAGTCTACCACCGGTGCGGTGTTTTGCAAATTGGATATCAACCACGCTATCGTTGATGGTACATCAATAGCGACCATTGTAAGAGATCTTGGCTTGGCGTATGACGGCAAGCTACCCTCAAAGCCTGGCTTTCTCTTTGAGACTTATATTGCATACATTCTGAAACATCCCCCATCTTCGACCCTCAATTTTTGGGAAAATCATCTTGCTGGGCTGAAGCCCTGCCTTTTCCCTGCTATGGCACACTCAGAAGATGCAGGGGGCTCTGACAAACAATTGAAAAGTGTGACTGTTGATAATGGGATGCTAACAGCGACCCTGCTGGCATTTTGTGGCGAACACAATGTTACACTGGTTAATCTCTTTCAGTTAGCTTGGGGCTTAGTGCTTCGCGCGTATACAGACTCAGAGGATGTGTGTTTTGGGTATCTTTCCACTGGACGGGATGCACCCTTGAATGGCATTGAAGAAGGAGTTGGAGCTTTTATTACGATGCTGATCTGCCGACTGGACTTCCAAGACGCACCTTCTCTCGGTGAGCTCCTCGACAGAACGGCAGATAGTTTCACCCAAAGTTTACCAAACCAATATTGCGACCTTGCAACTATCCAACATTCTCTGGACTTGGCTGGCCAGCCGCTGTTCAATACGATAATGTCCTTCCATCGTGACGGCGGATCGGAATTGTTGGAAGATTCAAGTATCAAGATAAAGGGTCTCAATAGACATGATCCTACTGAGGTAACTGTTTCCGTCCCTATGACACGAAGACCCTTTCTCATTTTCTTATATAGTACGCTCTTGCAGTCGACGTTGGCGTTTCTGGGAATAGCATCCAAACCATGCTCGGCTACTGGACCTCGGACTTCACCGATCAACAGGTAGCAAATATTGGGAGTACCTTTGTCAAGGCTTTAGAGTGCGTGGTGCAACAGACGGCGACCCAAGTTAGGGAGATCGATCTCGTCAGTAAGGATCACCTACAGCAAATGCAAGCATTCAACTCTATTGCCTCTGAGGCCATTGAGAGGTGTATCCACGATGTTATACAGAAGCAGATCGACGCGCAACCAAATGGAGAAGCAATTTGTTCCTGGGAGGGAAGCTGGACCTATAGAGAGCTTGGTGAGGCTGCGACAAGACTAGCTCACTACTTAGTCAGCCTGGGAGCTGGACCGGAAAAGATCATACCATACTGTTTCCCGAAATCGACTTGGGCTATCGTTTCGATACTAGCCATCTTAAAAGCAGGCTCGGCCGGAGTGGCACTGGACCCAGGTCACCCAGTAGACCGTCTCAGGGGTCTTGCAGAAGAAGTTGATGCTACCATTATCTTGGTTGCACCGCAGACAGCCCATCTATTTGATACTTTCGACAGTGTGCAAAGTGTTGTCAAAGTGGACGCCTCATTCGTCTGTGAGCTCCCCTTGATCGCTGGGCCTGCCTGTACGGCAGTCAGGCCAAATAACTCTGCATTCGTCGTCTTTACCTCAGGAACTACTGGAAAGCCAAAGGGTATAGTCCTAGAGCACTCCTCAGTGTGCACTTGTGCTGCTGTCATGGGACCAATACTTGATATAGTCCCTGGAACTCGAGTGACGCAATTCGCCGCCTACACATTCGATGTTTCCCTCCAAGACATAGTGACTACTCTCCAGTGTGGCGGGACTATTTGTGTCATCTCTGATCATCAGAAAATGAATAACCTGGCAGAAGGGATCAACTCCACGCGAGCTAATTGGGCCGATATCACAAGTACTGTCGCTGGTCTTCTCCGACCTACAGATGTGCCAACACTCAGGCGCTTAAATAACGGCGGAGAACCTCTTACGAGGGAAGTCGTGGAAATATGGGCAGATGACGTAGAGCTGTATAATCTTTATGGACCCGCGGAAACGACGATTAACCATACCTGCAGCAAGCGACTCTCCAAGAACTCCTGCGCTACCAATATCGGCAAATCTTACGGGGCCTCAGTGTGGATCGCGAATCAGCACGATCCAGACCGCCTTGTTCCTCTAGGCTGCATTGGCGAACTTCTCATCGAAGGTCCTCTTCTAGCCAGACACTACCTCAACGAATCTGCTAAGACAAGTGCTAGTTTCATTGAGAATCCAGCATGGGTTGGCGACCGGCCACCGTCCTCACCTCCTCGCCGATTTTATAAGAGCGGCGACTTATGCTCATTTAACGCCGACGGTTCCCTCAACATTGTAGGGCGTCAAGATGGCCAGATTAAGATAAATGGCCAGCGCGTCGAACTAGACGAGGTCATGTTCAGAGTTCAGTCTCGATTGTCGACCGGCCAGCAAGCCGTAGTTGATGCAATGGACATTGAAGCTTGTGCAAGAAGCAAGACTGTTATTGCTTTTATATACGCGGCTGAGTTTTCGCAAGCCGCGAACGATCCGGCAGACCTATCAATCCTGATCTCAGACGCTTTGGGTCTTGAGCTTAAGAGCCTGCAAACGTCTTTGGCTGAGTCTCTCCCCCGCTATATGATTCCCTCGATGTATGTTCCCATTACGAGGATTCCAATGACAAAGTCTGCCAAGATGGACCGTGAAATACTTCGCAAAATGGTAACGGGCTTCTCTAAGGAACAAGTTTCGCACTACATGCTTTCAAATTCGACAACGCTACCGCCTACTACAGAGATGGAGATGTCCATTCGGTCTCTTTGGAGCCAAATCCTGGGCGTTGAAGCTGAGGTCATTGGAGTCAATGATAATTTCTTCAGGTTGGGAGGAGATTCAGTCAGTGCCATGAAACTCGTGGCGGCAGCGCGCGCAAAGAAAATCACGGTTAGCGTTGCTGATATCTTTGCCTCTCCAATGTTATCCGACATGGCAGTTGCCGCGAGAACATCTATCAATGATCATCAAACCACGCTTTCATTAGAGCCTTTCAATCTCATTAAGAACACCGACGGCCATTTGGACTTCATTCTTGAGGAGGCTTCAGCGCAATGCGGTGTCAGTAAAAATGCTATCCAGAATTGTTATCCCACAACGGCTCTTCAAGAAGGTCTAATGGCGCTGTCGATGCGACAAACTGGTGCCTACCTCGCCCAGAAGAGTTTTCGCATCCTATCCAAGGATTTCGACTTGCCGCTATTCCAGAAAGCATGGGCCGCAATCATTGAAGCCGAAGATATTCTAAGGACCAGGATTGTACACACTCAGAGCCTCGGAGCGGTTCAAGTGGTATTGAATACCAGTATATCTTGGACCTCAGCTACTAATTTAGAGGCCTATCTCGCGCAAGATATGAATAACCCTATACAATATGGAGGACCGCTCATGCGGCTGGCGATTGTGCGCCAACCCAGTAGGGAAAATTACTTTGTTTGGACTGCGCATCATGCGATATACGATGGCTGGACTGTACACTTACTCTTTGATAGGGTCGCGAAGATGTATACCAATGATACCAGACGGCCTTCTGTGCCTTATGCAAACTTCATTGGTCATATTTCTGAGGTCGAGCCCGCAGCTCGCGACAAATTCTGGCAAGAGCAGTTTGCATCTGTAGGAAGCCACCCAACCGGCTTCCCGAATGTGCCGCTCGGATACCAGGCTACGTCGAAGCAGAACCTGTCGTACTCAGGACGAGTACCAAAAGCATTAGGTTCAGGCATCACTACCCCAATAATGATGAGAGCAGCGTGGGCCATGGTCCTTGCCATTTACTCGGATTCTAAAGATGTAGTTTTTGCCACGACGCTTTCTGGACGGAGCGTACCACTAGTCGGCATTGATAAAATGCTGGGTCCCACCATCACAACGGTGCCTATAAGGATCGTTCTTCCCAAGGCTGGTGTCTCGGCTGAGCAGTATCTTGAAAGTGTTCAGCGCCAATCGACAGAGATGATGCCTTATGAGCATATTGGCTTACAGAACATCCGTCATCTGAGCATAGAGGCTCAGAAGTCTATAAATCAGATCCAAAACCTTTTGGTCGTGCAGCCATCTGAGGCATCTGAGGACATTTCATCGTTTCTTAACATGGAAGCACTCTCTAGGTCATCAACGCACTTTGATACCTACGCGTTAGTTGTCGAATGCTGCATCGGAAAAGAAGGAACCTTTGATCTTCAGGCTCGATATGATGATTCAATAATATCAGCAGAGCTGATGAAGCGGATGCTTCAGCAATTCGAGCACGTCTTCAAGCAGCTCTGCGAGTCTCCCAGGACATCTCTCGGCAAGTTGGAGCTCCTCAACTCTCAAGATCTCCAAGATATCAATAATTGGAATTGCATCCTCCCGGGTGTCATTAACACAGTCATCCAAGACCAGATCGCCGAGCGCACTCTGCAACATCCAGACGCTCCAGCGATCTGTGCATGGGATGGTAACCTTACTTATCGTGAGCTTGATGAATTCTCTACAAGGCTAGCAAGACACCTCATCGCTCTTGGCGTTGGGTCAGAAGTGAAGGTTGGTCTTTGTTTCGACAAGTCGAAGTGGAACGTGATTTCTATGTTTGGAATTCTCAAAGCTGGGGGTGTCTGCGTCCAGCTACTTCCAACCTACCCTAGACCACGCATGCTATCCATACTCGAGGACATTGAAGCTTCTGTTGTACTCGTGGCTTCACACCACTCTGAATTGTTTGACGGCATCGTTGACAATATCGTACATGTTCAAGACGAACTATTCAGCTCGCTTCCGGAAGTGGAAGATAAGCCTCTAATCTCAACTGTACAACCGGATAATGCTGCATTTATCGTCTTCACCTCAGGTAGCACGGGCAAGCCTAAGGGAGTCATCATAGAGCACCGTGGGTTTTGTACAATGACACACTACCAAAGCCCACGAATCCATCTAGGACGACAAGCCCGGGTTTTACAATTTGCGTCGCACACTTTCGATATCTGCCTTTTCGAAACCTTCTCCACGTTGATATGTGGTGGTTGTGTTTGCATACCTTCAGAGGGGGATAGGATGAACGATCTTACAGGTGTTATCAATAAGCTAGATTCCAATTGGCTCATCATGGTCTCAACAGTGGCGGACACCTTCCGTCCCGAGGAGGTGCCAGGAGTAAAAACCGTCATCCTTGGGGGCGAGCCTTTGCGTCCAGACATACACGCTCGATGGGCTAGTTCAGTCAACTTAATAAACGACTACGGTCCGGCGGAGTGCTCCATATTGGCTGTAATGACAGATTCCAAAGCCGACACGCCACCCTCGATGATTGGCAAAGGTCTAGGCTGCCGTACCTGGATTACTCACAAAGATGATCATAACACCCTGATGCCCATTGGTTGCGTTGGTGAACTGCTGGTAGAAGGACCCATTCTGTCTCGCGGATACTTGAAAGACACGATAAAAACAGATGCTGCGTATATCAATTCTCCGGCCTGGTCCGAGCAAGTCACACCCGAACCTTTACGTCTCTACAAGACTGGAGATCTAGTCCGGTACGATAATGATGGTAACCTTCTTTGCATTGGGCGTAAAGATACGCAGATCAAGATTCGTGGCCTACGTGTTGAGCTGGGGGAAATCGAGCATCACATCAAGAATAGCGGCTTTCATACAGAGCACTTCGCAGTGGAGAGGATCCTACAACAAGGTGAAATTGACAAGCCAGCACTTGCAGCGTTCATCGTTCCCAAGACCGATGATCGTGCTGCTCTAGAGCATGGTCCAGGGAATAGGGTTCTTCCAATACCACCAGTCCTCAAGGCAGAACTAGCACGGCTGCAAGACTACCTGAGTCAGTCACTGCAATCCTACATGGTGCCGACGATATACTGCCTTCTCTGGACAATGCCAGAAACCCAAACAGGAAAGATCGATCGAAAGGCTCTGCGCTTGATCGGTGCTGATCTTTCCGAAGTGCAACTACGACAATGCTCGCTATCAGACGCTGAAGCTGGTCTATCACGAAGTGCTCCAACTAGCCCGAGAGAGATGACCATGCAAGCGATTTGGGCCGAAGTCCTTGGTGTGTCACGTTCTTCGATCGGCACTGACGATAGCTTCTTCAAGAGAGGAGGGGACTCGATCAGAGCAATGCGCTTGGCCCCCGCAGCACGCAGAGCAGGCCTTAAAATCACTGTGGCCGAAATATTCAGCAATCCCGTACTCCGTCATATGGCCGTAGCTGCAAAAGAGGCGACAACCGCAACCGGTATATTGAATGAGCTCAAGCAATTCTCTTTAGCTCCAGTTAACGATCGCGATGCCCTTTTCCACCTTATTAAAGAGGCCGCTATGTGCTGTGAGGTTGGAGATGACAAAATCGAAGACATTTTCCCTTGCACGCCTCTTCAAGAAGGCATGATTACACTTAGTCTTCAGACACACAATGCATACATGGCACAGAGGGTGTTTCGATTGCCAGAAGATATGGATGTGGAGCGTTTTAAGGATGCGTGGCAACAACTAGTGGCTGCGCACCCGATTTTACGTACTAGAATAATACCTGCAAAGTCATATTGCGCCCTTCAAATTGTTATCAAGGAGGAGATCGCCTGGCAGCGACCTGCAGCTTTGGATATATACCTTGAAGAAGATAAAGACAAACCCGTCAGTTACGGAACCCCCCTTACCAGATTTGCTATCGACGCTGAGCAGCGTCACTTCATTTGGACAGCCCATCACGCGCTATATGACGGTTTTAGTGCAAATCTTCTCTTCAGCCAACTCGAAAATATCTACACTAGCGGCTCAATTTCAAAGCCAGTATCATATACAAGGTTCATCAAGAATATAACAGACGTGGATGTGAATGCTTCTACATCATTTTGGAGGTCACAGTTGGGTGGTGGAGCGCCGACGAGTTTCCCACAACCACCAACCACTACTTATCAACCTCACCCAGATGTGGAATTGAAACGGTCCATGATGGTCCCTCGGAGGAGTGAATCCGGGATAATGATTTCTACTATTCTGCGAGCAGCGTGGGCGATTGTCACAGCACAATACATGGACACCGATGACGTGGTATTTGGTGCGACACTCTCGGGTCGCAATGCTGCGGTTGAGGGAATTGAAGATATTGTCGCACCAACTATTACCACAGTGCCAATTCGGGTACAGCTGGACCGAGCACAGGAAGTCTCGAAATTCCTTGCAGACGTCCAACGCAGAGCGACCGAAATGATTCCATTTGAGCACACCGGCCTACAGTATATTCACAGGCTGTGTCCTGAAGCACATGCCGCACTTGCCCTCAAGAATTTGTTCGTGGTACAGCAGCAAGACGGGAAGACAACGCAGAGAAACTTCCTCCCTGAAGTCCATGATTCTGCACTGCTTCAAGGTTTCCACACTTATGCGGTAGTGATGGAGTGCTTGATTGAGGACGAGGAAGCCATCGAGCTTCAAGCTCAATTCGATCACAAGGTGGTATCCGAGACACAAATGAGTAGACTCTTGACCCAATTCGAGCACGTTATCTCACAACTCGACTCAACGGTGTCAGGCAAGAAAGTAGGAGACATTGATCTTTTCGGTCCCGGAGATCTGCAGCAGGTGCTGAAGTGGAACAATGATATGGAACTAGAGATTGTTCATGATTGTGTTCACAATATCTTCAAAAGCCAGGTCACCGTTCGACCACATGCCCAAGCTATATGTGCACTGGATGGAAGTCTAACTTACATTCAGCTCGACGAATTGTCTGACCAACTGGCCTCCCACCTGGTTAGCAAAGGCATTCAGCCCGAGGTTCTAGTTCCATTGTGCTTCGATAAATCATTATGGGCAGTGGTGGCTATGCTAGCTGTCCTCAAAGCAGGTGGTGCTTGTGTTCATCTTGGCGGTACTCAGCCCATTACGAGACTGACTCAAATCATCACGGAAACCGGCGCGAAAGTCCTTTTAGCCGATCCTCAGCACAGCGAAATGTTCCAAGATCTCGTGGAAGTCATAACCATTGAACCGAAATTCTTAGAAAACCTCTCTTCGACGGACCCGCTGCCGCTTGTACGGCCTACAAATCCGGCCTTCGTCCTCTTCACCTCAGGCAGTACCGGCAAACCTAAAGGCATCGTCGTTGAACACGGTTCTCTTTGTACCAGCTCGAAGGCACATGGTACGAATCGCAAAGTTGGGCCTCACACCCGACTACTTCAATTTGCAGCTTATACATTCGATGTGTCTGTAGCTGATATCTTCACGACTCTTCAGCGCGGCGGCTGCATTTGCATTCCATCTGAAGAGGAGCGTACCAATGATTTGGCTGGTGCTATCAATAGGATGAATGTCAACTTCGCATTCCTCACTCCCACTGTAGCTGGACTGCTTGAGCCAAGCGATGTTCCCGGCTTACGGACTCTGATTCTTGGCGGAGAAATGCTTACACGGGACAATATCGAAACTTGGGCTCCGGTCCTAGACCTCGTAATAAGCTACGGCATGGCGGAGTGTAGCATACACTGTGTTGACGCGGTGCCGTTGACTGTGACCAGCAATCCTGCCAATTTGGGTCACTCATCCGGATGTTTGATGTGGATAGTAGAGAAAGATGATCATGAAAAGCTCGCGCCTATTGGATGTGTGGGTGAATTGGTCATTGAGGGGAGAATGGTGGCTAGAGGATACTTGAACGACACAGTAAAGACTGATGCAGCCTTTATCGAGGATCCCGCATGGGCGTTGCCAGGCGCGAAACCACGCCGGATGTACAAAACCGGCGACCTCGCCAAATATAGCGATGATGGAGAAATTTGCTATGTCGGTCGAAAAGATTTCCAAGTCAAGCACCACGGCCAAAGAATAGAACTGGGCGAGATCGAGCATCATCTTGTTACTGATAGCCAGGTCAGGCACGCTATCGTACTCCTCCCTAAGTCTGGTTACAGTCAACATCGTCTTGTTGGGGTCCTCTCGCTCCATGCGTTCACCGCACCTGCTACTCCCGACGCAGAGATCGAATTGGTTGATGGCCTGCAGAAAGGGATTGCCCAATTGCAATTATCCTCAATCCGTAGTTCCTTGGCAGCGACCGTCCCCGACTATATGGTACCTGCAATCTGGACGATCGTTAAAGCCATCCCATCGACCGCCAATGGCAAATTGGACAGAGTCCGAACACGGCAATGGCTCGAAGAAATGGACGAAATGACATTTGAGACGGTGATGAATGGGAACACGCAAGAGGGTTCGGACGTTGCTGCAACATACGAGGAGGAGCAGTTGCAGAAAATTTTGAGCAAAGTTCTCAGCTTACCTACCATCAATCTCAACAGATCCTTCTTAGATCTAGGGGGGGATTCGATTGCGGCCATGCAGCTCAAAGCCAAATGTCATGCTGAAGATATTGAACTCACCGTTCGAGATATCTTGACTTGCAAGTCCATTTCTGAATTAACGCTCAAAGCGAGGTTCGGTACGAGCATGAAAGCAGGTTCAGAGGAAGTCTCTGACACCCCGTTCGCGTTGACGCCGTTTCAGCAGATGTACCTTCACATTATCCCAGAATACTCGCCTCACCACGATCATGATAACCTATACAATCAATCTTTACTGCTCCGACTTGCATCAACGACTACGGTCTACAGACTAGCAAGAGCCATCGAAGCTATTGTTCAACGACACGCAATGCTCAGAGCGCGTTTAACCATGAAAAGTGACGATGTCTGGATACAGAAGATCACAACAGAGGTTTCAGAATCGTATCGCTTCGAAGCCCACGCTGTCACAGGATGGGATCACATGATTGACGTGTTGTCCATCCGTCGATCCGCCCTAAACATTAGTGTGGGGCCAGTCTTTGCCTCACATCTGTTCAATATCGGAGACGGAATAGAAGTCAAGCAGCAATTTCTCTTTCTGTCTGCCCATCCTCTCATTGCTGATAGAGAATCTTTGTACACTATTGTACATGACCTGGAACAGATCTTAGTGTCAAAACCCCCATTGACCCAGAAGCCATTGTCATTTCAGACGTGGATTCGCCTTTATAAAGAACGAGCTCAAGCAGTGCGCCAAGCAGAGGTCTTATCTACAGTCATTCCGACTCCAGTATTTGACTACTGGGGAATGGATGGTCTTGTAAATGTCTTTGGGGACGCTGTGGAACAACATTTCACTCTTACTTCAATGACGACTACACTTTTACTTGGCGCCAGCAACAAGGCTCTACGGACTGACCCGGTCGACATCCTCCTCTCAGCGATAATCCATTCTTTTAAGATGTCTTTCAAAGATCGTCCAACACCAGCCATTTCTTGCAAAGGGCAAGGCAGAAAGTCCTCAAGTGTGAAGACTACCCCGTCGGATGTGGTAGGCTGCTTCACGTCACTGTTTGAGTTGTACTTGCCTGGTGAAGAAGATGTCGATGAAGATGTCACCGAAGTTGTTCGACAAGTCAAAGATGCTCGGTTACGCTCTTCCAATTATGGATTCATGGGCCCGGACAATCGTTCCGACAATCCCTCTAGCACTGCCAAAGACGAAAAAGTCCCGGCCGGCAGATCTCACCTGGAAATGCTTTTCGAGTACAACGGCCAAAGACCTAGTTTCGGAAACAGTGACGGACTGCTTCAAATCGAACCTTTTCCCAGAGAACAAATATTCGGGAAAAGTACGAAAAGACACGCGTTGTTAGAAGTGTATGCGGAAGTTGTGGATGGAGAAATGGAGCTCAAATTCATTTACAATTGTCAAATGTACCATCAGGACCGAATAAAGCGGTGGATCCAAGAGAGCGAAGCGCTGATGATTCAGATCGGCCATCAGCTGCAAGACATGGAAGTCACGAACACCTTGAGCGATTTCCCACTTCTTCCTATGAGCTACGCCCAATTGGCCGAGCTAGAAGAAACGCTATCCAAGGTTGGACTGAAGCCAGGAGACGTCAAGGCCGTGCTACCATGTTCACCAATCCAGCATCGCATGTTGCGAAGTCAAAGACTGACGCCTGGCACCTATCAATCAGACACGTGGCACGCAATCAAAGCCTGCTTGGGCTCTGTTGCGGTTGATCAAAGGAGAATGCAGGATGCGTGGCAGAAAGTCACAGATCGCCATGAGGCATTACGCACAATGTTCATACCGAGCATCGTTCGACCGGGGGAGTTTGACCAAGTTGTGCTCAAGGAACGTCGTGTAGAAGTTCGACTTGTCGAATGCAAAGATTCTACATTGTTGAAGACCTTGGAAAGCTACGCGGCTGTTGATTATGGTGCAGCTCAGCCCCATAGTGCGCTCACACTATTTCAAGGATCGAGCAGAAATGATGTTTACTGCAAGCTCGAAATCAGCCATGCTCTACAAGATGGCATGTCCACAAGAATCATCTACCGGGACATAGCACTAGCATACGAGAATTTACTATCACGTGAGCCTATAACAGGCTTCCAAGAATACGTCTCCTGGCTGTACAAGCAGGATTTGAGCTTATCAGTGGGGTACTGGACGAAACACCTTGAGAACGTACAGCCATGCTGCCTACCACACGTGGTAGACCGAAGCATCATTGGCAGAAAGAACGAATTCATCCCCATCGAGCTTCCCGAAGACTTCACCTCCCAACTTCCAGTATTCTGTAAGAAGAATGGCTTAACAATGGCCACAGTCTTCCAAACAGCCTGGGCCCTCGTCCTACGCACCTACACAAAAACGAACGACATAATCTTCGGCTACATGACCGCGAACCGAGACGTGCCTATCGCTGGTATCGCCGATATCGTGGGCCCACTCATCAACATGCTGCTGTGTCGCCTTCGGATCGAAGATAGTACAGCGACGTCACAATTGTTGAAAGATGTGGCTGCCGAGTTCGTTGAAAGCGTGGAACATCAGTATGGCCTTGTGGAAGCAGTCCAAAAGACTTTAGACGAAGCACCAGAGCCTATATGGAATACGGTTATGTCTTTGGAATATGTGAGCGAGGGAGAGGGTGGCAAGGTGGAGGAGTCGCCGCTGATGTTTGAGACGATAGGGGGGACTAGGTCACCTGAGGTAAGATAAATCGACTATATTCCTCCATACCGACGATTTAAGTTCGTTGACATGTTTTGCAGTTTGATGTTGTGATTGGTGTGCTGATTGGTGAGAAAAAGATCGAGGCTCAGCTTGGGTATTGGGACAATTGCATGACTAAGGACTTTGTAGAAGAGATAGGCAAGGCGTACACTGATATGCTGAGTATGACCTTGAGGAATTAAATTTGCTAGAGCGGAGTACACTCAGAGAAATCGGCCAGGAGTTCACACTGCGTTGGAAGCACGTGCACGAGATCTTTGCGGCGTTTATGAACATAATTGGTCGTTTTTTCAGTGGGGATCTAGACAGATGGAGTACCCTGCTTATATATTTAATGTAAATCTCTTAAATACTTATGTCCCCACGGGTCCTGTTCATAATACGGTGTATTTTCACAAAGTCCTGCGCATCCCGCCCGCTACCTCTAACCCTCCAGTCACCACAATTTCTGCTGGCTCTTTCACTTGAGGCTGAGTACCGCCCTCTTCTCTCTGTCGTTTCTCTTCAGTCTTTTTTGCGAGGTTCTCGGCGGCCTCCTGCCAGAAATCCTCTTCATGGGCCCTAAGCCGTCCTGGGAAGAAAACTTTGAGCAATGCGAGGCCAAGTCCTGTCTCTTTTCTTTCTGCTGCCTGTAGTCCTTCCATAACATTTCCCGGTTCGTCGTTAATCAGATAGGGTTTATCCGTGTCCAGAGGAACTCCATGCGCTAATGTACCACGTTTGTACCCTGCCACTAAGACGTTGTGAAGCATCCCAAAACCGCCAACGCCTAAAAGAAACCAAGTGTCCTGTGCTAGACCTCCAATAGCGACGAGTAGCATTATCCAAAGTATTGCCAGGACGGCAGACCCAACCTTCATACTCTTAGACGATCCTACGCCAACCCTAACAGCAAGATCTTCCAAGTTCAGACTTCGAACATCGCGCGCAACGTGGATCACGAAGACATATCGGTGACTATTACCTCTAGTGAGGATGAACGTCGTCTCCTTTCCGGCGTCAGTCATCCTGCAGTGGTATTTTTCCTTCTTCCACTGTGGCAAAGAGCCGTGAATGAGTGCAAGCATAGTTCCGGCTGCTGTCACGAGGAGAATTCTCCAATTACGGCTCCTGTGTATGAACATAGGAGCAATAGCCAGCCCAAATTGGAACACTGCACAGACAAGGAAGCTCCACCATACAATATCATGGTGTGGTGGATCAGGGACAGCTTGTCCTTCTTGATTCTTGAGTTTCTGAGTCCAAGCATCCTTAGCCTCTAATTTGATGATCCGAAAGGCTTTGCTATTGTAATGTTCCTTTGTTACATATTCCATCTCGAGATCTCGTATCAACCTGCCAATAACCCAAGACTCGTTTCGTTTCGTGTTGCCGCTCTTGCGATTGACGACGATAGAGGCGCAATCAGGCCGTGGTAGCAATTCACCATCTCCCCATACAGATAGTAATGCTCCAAAAGAATAGGAGACCCAGCCAAAACTGAAAGCTACAGGAGCTGTACGTCGACCTGCAAGCTGCGCAATGGCCTTCTGAATGATGTCACCGCCAATAATAAGGAGGATTCCCAATGTCTCAGCAGGGTGCTCGAATTGTTGCCGCAAAAGCGCAGTCGCTGATGGACTGGTGTCCGTTAGACTTTCCGATCGACTGTACAACTCCTTTCGCCTATCCGTGCCGTCCCGCTTGTGCAGTGGGAGGGCCTGGGACTGATACAGGCAGCAGCCTAAACAAAGGAAGAGTAAGCAGCAGCAGCGAAGATTTCTGTCCATCTTCAGGAACAACGAGGGGTGTACAGTATAAGATTTCCTGTGGAGGGATGCTCTCAGCCGGAAATCTATGGCCATGGGTAGAAGTATATTTTCTAGCTAGATAAAGATAATAAGTATAGTAACTACTATCAAGATAAGGGCTTCCATATTCAACTAGGCCAATACCCATTGAATGCTTACATGTGCAAGTCTTGCCGCTCTCCGCTGGCTAGTAAAAGCGCCTTACCCAACACGAAGTCCGCCTTACCCAACAAAGTCCGCGTAAAAATGCGCGTGGCATCTCACAACTGCAAGCTAGTTTCCATTCCCCTCGGATGAGATCAATTTCGAGATCTAATTGGGAGGACGGAAGTCCCCTAGGAAGATCCTCAATGGGTGTAACGTTCTTCTAGACTGAATAAACGTTGTGAGGGCGAGGGTGACAGTAGGCGTTCAAACCGAGGTTCACCATGGCTTTAGGCTAACGGAGAGCGTCGTAGTCAGCCAAAATGAGGGAACCTTTGCCTATCATATGCGGAATGTTACTCAATGACCTTGCAACAACCTGCAATTGCGAAGACCATGCCAAATCCTCTGCAGATATTGCTTCAATACTCGACGATGGCGACGTTCCTTTGATCTCGGTCCCTGTCAATGGACGATTATGCATTAGCAGAACATCCTTGTCTAGAGGAGAAAGCACCATTGAATTTGCAGCTATAAGTCATGTTCGATCTCAGAGTTTGGCCGTTGGCGATGGCTCAAGTGTGTGCTCTCTACGGCGTCTGCAATCTCTGGTTGATGGCCTGCCCAAGGCCAGTGCAGTCTCGTCAGAGTCCAATCTCGCTTTTCCGTGGTGGATAGATGTTGTTTGCATACCTGAGAGTCAGGGTAAAAAACGAGTGAATGCGATGATTAAGAGAATCTTTGAGGCTGCAGCAGCAGTGCTTGTCTTGGATACGAAGCTTTGCCATTGGGTTCCAGCGTCAATTCCAGACTGTCGCAATGCCATTAGGCAGTCTCCTTGGATGAAACGGCTGTGGACCCTACAAGAAATATCTCTGGCGCGAAGAGTATATTTTAGATTCTTTGAGAAGACTGTATCGCTGGCGGACATCATTGGATCCCAGGAATGCGCCCTTGACGGGACAATTGACGGTCGAATAAGCACGGTCAATGAGGTCGACATCTTTAGGGAGAGGGGCAATGTCCACGACAAGCTCGAATGTCTCGATCGCTTTGACGAAGATCTCAAGTCACTCGGCCCAGAATCGATGACCTCGTCAGAAGACGTAAGCAGTACAATGAGAAATACACCAGACGCCGGTTCACATAAACCACTCGATACAAAAGATGACAGCAAATGCACGTCTAAGATCAACAAGAGCATATTGGACAAGTCTCGCCTAAAATCCTTACTTAGATTAGGATATCTTTCTTTGCCGTGGTTTCAGCTGATCAGCGATCAGTATGAATACAGCCAGTCACAGGTTGTGATGGCGAAGATTATAAGTCTATATGACGTCAAGTCCGAGAAAGGTCGAAATGCAAAAACGTACATGAGCACGGAAGCGAAATTGATGGCTCTGGCGGCTCTCCAGCTAGACATAGCCCTGGAGGAACCTGTTGGATAAGGATTCAAAATACACATAAGAAGGCTTCGCAGGTTTATGTGCAGCTAAGGACATGTTGCAGTCTCAAGAGCGGGATTGCCGCGGCCAACCGTTTCAAGTAATTCTCCTCTACATAGCGCGGAAGCCTGAACAATGCGCACCACTCGCCGCTCTCTTGGTAACGCGAAATGCGGAGGAAGAGAAACATGATATTAGAGTAATTTTGTGCGTTGAACGCGCTCGGGCTCGGAATTGTAAATTCACATGTGATCAATAGTCCAACGTTCAGCCGATATCAGGCATGTAATATACATGTATTTGAATATTGTGCTACTCTTTGGCATTGGTAGGCCATTGTTCTACGCAACGAGCATCCGTTTAGTATGGCTGGTTAGACAATGCTTTGCTCTCACGTTCCTAGTACTGCAAGCCTAGATTCATACGCGAGACCCTTCCTTCCTTCCTCACGAAAGCGAATGCAGCGATCAAGACTGTGACTGTTTTTGTTCCTCTCAACTTCCACGGCAAGCTGTCTCTACGAGACCATCAACAACTTAAATATCACCAGGCACGTATCACAGGTCGAGTTTTGGTTAAGAGCTGAAAGAACATAGAAAAGCCGTTCACCCACATCATTGCTACGCAATCTTCACGCATAGCTGGGGGACTTACCTAAGTAGTACAGTAGTAGGTCAAGATTGAAGTGGTAGGTAAGACGAAGCCGGATTTCAGAAGGGAATTTTATCTTAGAGGCTTTAAAAGGAGGTTACATAATAGGTGCAGGGTGGCCTTCGAACTAGTTCAATAACAATATAGCCTAGAAGGACTTTTAAGAGTATAAGAGGGAGGGCTACCTCGATCTTAAATATTAGAGGATACGAATCACCCTCAAGAGTCCGATTTATAATAATAGAATATATCTTTTATTATATATTATAAGTTCTTAACTACTCTCTAAAATACTATTTTCATAAAATATATTAACTTTATCATTAATATTATAATAAATTTAATTCAAAAGTTGTATTTATTTTATTTATATATTAGTTTTCAGTGAATTTTTAAATAAAAGCAATGTATAAGTGCAAATGAGACGTTCCCATGCTTGTTAGTCCGAAATGAAAATGTCAGCTCGCTCGATTTCAAAGCAAACCGGCCACCGATGTCGCAAGGCTCCGCCGAACATGCCTGCAAATCACGGATGATAGATCCGGTTATAGTGTCGAGCCGTGACATCTGCAAGTCTCCTACAGTATCATGGATTCTTCTGATCTCCAAGCAATGGTGCTCACCCCTCTCGTTCAATTGACACCAATAGCCAATAAAGGATAATTCCCCTATGGACCCAGCCACTGTGCGCAGGAATCAGCGTACATACGCAATCACCAGACTTGTCGGGCGAAAGTGCTTGATCACAGGCTGTTCCGACTGGGATCTGTCAATTGGTTCTATAGCGTCTAGATGCTGACTGCAGTGATTGACATCAATCGTTTGCGGAGGTGGGAGTATAGGTACACTTTGGGACTGGACCGTGTTGCAGCCATTGCAGCCATTCCAAATCCAATCAGATAGCTAGTCAATCTCGAAGCAACACCGAAATAGTCCTCGTCGACGAAAACAAATCAATATCACTGTCGACTAGACGCCCAGCGATATAACCTCGTTCAGACTCTGAGCGAAAAAAACGCGGACGCCTTACAGAACGAGCGCTAGATACACTCAGAAACTCGCCAGGATTTCATAGTCAGTTGGAAGCACGTGCCAGAAAACCGTTTTTGCATTCATGAATAAATTATTGGTGTTGTCAATGGAGATACAGACAAAAGGGATACTAAAGAAGAGTATCTGAACATACCAGTTGGCTCTTGGCAGAATAGCGTGGCCTATCGGCAATGAATAGTGACTATCTCGGAATTAGATTGGCTAAAGCAGACTTCTGCTTGCAGCCAGGCCGTACGCCGCAGCAACGCATGCCAATTCGCAATTCAGCATCGTCATCGTCATCGACTTTAAGCCCGCTTGTCCAGTGCCAATGAAGTTGTCCTAATCTAAATGTCCCCACCAAAGGATCCACACCTGCATCTCAGCTGTTCCCGTACAGCCGAATATTATGCCGGTAGTCCTATCAATCTCCGGCCCGGACATGCAGAGCTAAGTGTCGAAAATCTCGCTAAAGAGACTTTTGAGGGATTTAATTGATCTGCAGCATCTACAGCCTCATGGCGACATTTCGTGCAGACGCACATAAACGGCGTGACAAGGGCGTAGTCTAGACGGAATTGAAATTGTGGAATTTTACGCACCAGGCCGCAGTGAGTGGCTGTGATCAGATCAGAACAGATGCGATATTCAAATCGTGCCATTCTCTCCACCCACCCTTTTCAAAAATACTCCTGTACCATTGTATATACCGCCCAGGGCTCTCAAAAGTATGTCTTCTTTGGAAATCAGGAGGATTGAAACATTTTCTTTCCATCGCCTGTTAATGCAGCCAACCTATGATGTCTTCTGAAATCTCTTCTTCTTCTGCGGCTAGTGCCTACTGCGATGCAAACCAGGGTATCACTAGCTTAGTGTTCACCTGGCTTCTTTTGGCTATTGGCACCATAGTGGTGAGCTTGAGGTTGCGTATTCGCTTGGGCCTCCGCCATAGTACTGGCTGGGATGATTATACGGCTGTAGCAAGCCTAGTGAGTACCTTCGCTCTACACCACAATCATTTCTTTTCATTGCATCCCGCATAAATTGCTCAGCGTTAGCTCATCGTGATTTTCAAACTTCAGGTGGTTGGCATCATCGCGGCTGGCTTCTTCACGAAGATGGTCACTTCAGGCATGGGCCGTCACGTCTCTTGCCTACCTCCCCAATCGGTCATCTCTATGCTTGAGTTTAGCGCCATCTCTGAAGCCATCAACGTCATCGGCATCGGTGTCGTGAAGATCTCTGTATGCCTAACACTTCTCCGGGTCGTTGAGCGAGGTCGGAGAAGGATCTCACAGTTTTTATGGTTCTTGCTCGTCTTCGTTGCTGTCACGCATCTCGCGTTAGCAATGCTCTTCTTCTTGCATTGTAGACCCTTGGCCGCTCTCTGGAACCCGCAGGTGCATGGTTCATGCTTATCGACGCATACGACTGTCCTGGCAGGATATATCGGCTTCGCCATTGATGTTGTGACCGATTTGGTTTGTGCAGGCATACCCATTCTAGTTATACATCGGCTTCAGATGAACAATCAAACCAAGGTCGCGCTTTGTATACTTATGGGACTAGGTGTATTCACCGCGGTATGCGCCGTTATCAAAGCAATTACACTGAAGGGTGTATTCGACGATGACTACACATGGGGTTTCACTAAGCCCGCAACCTGGGCTGCTCTCGAGCAGTTTATTGGGATCATCATTTCTTCTGTCCCCGCCCTGCGGCCGCTGTTCGGCGGACTGCTTGAGAGGTCATACAATTGGTCCCATATGCTGCTCAATACTAGGAAATATCTTTCTTGGGGAAGCAAGCACAGCGGCTTTGATTCTCATGAAAGTAGCCGGCGACAAGGAGAGGTCCAGGCTTCTGAGCTCATCATACCAAAGGGTCAGGATTGTACGACGCGAGTGTCTCCTTGGTTCAAAGATAATGGGGGGAAAAGTAGACATATCGCAAATTCAAGTCTATCGACAACGGTGGATGAAGAGGACGAGACGGCGAGTGTTGAGGATATTGAAGAAGCTGGTGAGGAGATCGGGATCAACTTTCTGTCTGCATGGTCACTTCCTAATATCGCAGATCGGAGATCAGCTATGTTCTCCATCCACTTTCTCGTCGTGTAAATCCAAGGCCATTGATGAGCTCCAATAGTTCCTTTAATGTTGAAAACAAGAACGCTGGCCTAGTATTTCGTGTCTAGCTCGCCAAACCTTGCTTTCAGACTCTCCTTCCTATCCATCAGCGTTCAATACGTGATCATCATTGCGTCTCTGATCATTTACAACAGTGGCTGATTTGTCTAGGGTCAACAAACTTCGCACGCAGAGCATTTTTAGCAAGACGCATTCAACAAGTACACTTTTCTGTTTCTCGTACCCAGATACATGCAACGAATTCACCTTCCCTAGCTTAAAAGGGATATGGACTAAGACCACGTACCTTTGCGCTGTCATGCAAAAATTGCTTCATTTTTACCTTGGACTCGAAGCCAGAGAGCCCTAGTATCTCGTTCGAACTGTAATAGAAGCAATCAGGGTATTGTTGCTAATAAGGATGCTTTGTCTTGCACTTGTTGGCAGGGGGAAAATACCCCACAATAGCAGCATATTGATCCTTCTACCACCATTTCCAGCACATTTATCATGGAAGTCCTTCGCATTGATGAAATGAGCTTGTAGTATGGACCTGATGAACGTATGATTGTATTAGTGTACCACCCATATCCTGGGCCAATAGCGTAAAGTATCCCTCAAGTCTGTGGTAGTCTAATATTTCTTGATCTAGTCGCAAATATCCACGTGGCTTGCCGAAGTCATGCGAAACTTCGACGTTATACTCCCGTCCATGTGGAGATGTTTCATGATATACACCTTTGCTACGTTTGGAAAATTTGTGCGAAGGGAGAGTTACCGCTAGGGTCTCGTGCACTTGGCCTTCGGCATACGGAGTAGCTTCTGGCCAAACCCGGGTCACTAGCATTCAGAGGCGGGCCCAGAGTAGAAGCTTCAATTTCCACGTGGTGCCCCTGTTGCAACTCGCTGCTTGTGGCGTTTATTACCGAGCCCGGAGAGGCCCGTTCTCCTGTTCCAATCGTTGGAGGCTGTCCAGTCACTGAACCAGAATGATGTCCTGCATCAGGGGCGTGAAGATGTGATAGTCCGCGGACCCTAGAACTAGTCAAAGTTCGTTAAGCTAACAAGACAAAGTACACCATACCCCGTACAATGTTATCCATTGCAGTTAGGCAGACGGGCACTTGCATTTTACGAGGAACTAGCTCAGAAGGCCAACTATCCTGCGCGCAATTGGTGCACGGAGCTGCACCGAACCCTAGAATACAGCGATGTTGACATGGGAAAGCAACACAACAGGAGCCTCCCCTGGAAAATACAAGTAGGACACTTACTTCCTCTGTTGACATCTTTGACATGCCGCTGAAGCTCTTGTACGCTTTGGGGACGCAAAGGAAGGGGCAGGATCGTCTTCCGAGGCTTCCATAAGGCAGTTCTAGCAAGGTATCACTGCTCCCTTTTGCGCTGGATTCGGCAACTGAAAATCAGTCCCATGGTTGAATGGCAAAGTCCTGTCCCCTTCCCTGCTACAATCTCGTGTAAGATCAGGTGTTCCAGTGTTCTAGTGTTCCAGTGCGTTCTATCACATACTACACCATATGTAGGCATTCAGCTTAATAATGGTAGCTGAAACGGTACTTTCGTTAATCCGTAATCGAGCGTCGAGGCCTGGTGGGGGTTGCCGGATAAGCTGATCGTTTAGGGCACTTCTCAGGGGCTTAGGGGGTCAGCCAAGCCCACCGATGTCATCCCTAACTCCATACTGCGGTAGTACATTCCTTTGGGCACGTGGCGCCCATGCTTAGGCCCTATCACTAGCGGCTTTCCGGCTACCTTAATCTCGGGATCACCACATGGCAAATTGATTGCATCTATTATCCGGAAATACTCCAGTACTGGAATTGTGTGGCGGCCCTTGGCAATGTCTGGTAGCAATTGAAGGAACCTCTATTCGTCTCCATCCGCGAAAAGGAAAATAAATCAAATGGTTGACTTGGTACAGCTCCGTACGTTCGGGCCTATCGCGGAAAGGGAGAGCCGAGGACGAAGCCAGCCCAAAACAGACTCAGTCTCGACCCCCGGAAATAGCAGGCAGATGGGCCCCAGGGCTCTACACCGTTACTTACCGCACTCTACACCTACGTAACAGAAATGATAGACTCCACCCTAACCCCAAGAACTAACTTTTGCTTGTCCATGCACCATATACGCTTATACTCATCCCTGTTTGCTGTCAGCGTCAATTGTTCTTCACCTTTTATATATATCCATCAATATCCTCTTTCGCAAAATAGAAAGTCCTCCAGAAACTACTTCAGATCTCATAGACTACCTACAAGGCGATCTCATCACCTTCGCAAAGCCTTCCACCAATACGAATATATCCACCTCAACAAACCCGCCGGCTTAAAGCCCATCTTTCATCATGTGTTTCGGTCGCAAAACCAAATCAGAAACGGAAACCACTACCCCATCCCATTCCCAAGTCCGACCCTCCAACCGCGCAACGAAAGGCTTTTGGAAATGCTGCAAATGCCAACACACCAACAGTCCTCTGGAGTCTTTACTCTACTGCGTCAACTGCCAACATGTGAAAGATAAGAAATGCACTTTCTATTGATGCATGTCACGCCCAGTCATGAAACCCAACGCCATCTCCGCCACCGCCTCAGGCTATCCTTAGCCTCATGTCAACATAGGCTCAACCACGTCCGCTCGCTTCATAGCGTATTCTCCGGCTGTTGAAGTATCGAGATCGTTGCAACGGTGGCCTACGTCTTCCAACTACCCAACTCCACCTCTCCATGGCGAACATTGTCCAATCAGAACAAGTCTGCACATGGCAACCTCACCCTTGAAGCCTCGAGCAGAGCTTCTCTGCAAACCTTGGCAGCCATCGACGCAACTGTGAATCCCCCACTATCTGGCCAACGGCATCGGCATACCAGCTAACCAAAGTCTCGTCTTGTCATCTCATGTTTATCTCGACCTACCTCTGCCTGTATAGTGCCAAGGCTCGCCCCCCAACGCGCATGGAGAAAATATCTGGGTCTGGGGAAGAGGCCCATATGTGCGCTCAGCGTTCAAACGAGAGAGCGGATACACATTTGGTGTTGCTTGCTGCCTGGTGCAGCTGGAGCTCGGTCACTGAGAACCTCAATTGCATCTATTAGCTATTTGATTGGGCGATTTGTTATAGACGAAAGCGTCCTCGTCACTTTGGGTAGCTTTCATAGTTCGAATACAAAATATTTCAACTCTACGTTGAATTCCATTTCACCTAAGAAGACAGGAAAATCGTCCAGAGCATGCGGTAGTACAATATGAAGCAACGAGGAGGGTATAATGACGATGCTCTCCGCGCCCAGCGGAATCAGCTGCCTATTTACCCTTATCAATACGCGATCACCCCAACAAGTCCGGATCTTTGCGCAAGAGCAGCTGCGGCGCTACAATGCAGTCCAAGCCCACGAAATATCCGACAGGCCTGGACCTCGAATGATAAATGTCTCGACTACTTCGTATTGCGTCCTCGGTCTGCATTTAGCGAATGGACATCTTTAGGGTATCCTTGGTGCCACTTTCACCGTTCCACTAAAGGAAGCATCACTTGGGCTTGTTCTGTTTCCCTCGTGAACCTTGACGTATTGGGCGCTGGTCAAATAGATTGCACCGAAGTTGCTGGACAATTTCCTCTTACTTGAGATTGGTTGAATCGAGAAGTCTCGAAACCATGCCAATGTTGTACTAGAACACTGCTTATCATGCAAGAGTCTCATTGGATTCGGGAAGTGGGAAGTGTCACTGCGCATAATGATAATGTATGGAAACGGGCTCTTGAGAGCCAAGGCCAGGCCGGAACCCTCCTTTGCGCTGGATTGTTCAAAGACCCCTCGATTTGGATGGCACATGATAGCCACTCTCGCCGCCGCTCCAGTGAACCCCTAATTCATGTTCAAGTTCTTGTAGTTGATAGTCCAGCTCCCTTAGAGCAGTCGTGTGCGGCATCCGGTCCTCGATACAAGATACTTGGTCGTTGAACCTTCCGACCATGGCATTGACGGTTTTGGGAAGTATCTTGGGGGCCCACGTGTGGAATAAGTCGAGATCAACGAGTAAAACTCGCCATGTCGAAGGTTCTATATCTCCTAATGAATCCATATGCTGTTGTGCTACTGCGTATGCGAAGCAGAGATTTCCTTTCGCGATTGCCCGGACGGTCACGTTCAGAAGGTATTTAGCAATGTTGAGGTTTGGGTTTACGGTTTGATTTGCTGGAGTCTGGGACGGTTGCTGAACTTGCTTGAACCGAAGATACTCGTGATAAACGGCTGTTTCGCCGACAAGTACACGCACAAGATCGATGTACATGCCCCAGTAATCAACGCTAATACTGGGTCCAAGGTCGTAAAGGCTAAATTGTCGAGACGCGGACTGATCCAATGTGTCTTCCGTTAGCCCTGTAATAACGTGAAACCACTGCCCTTGACGATGGGAAAGGTTCCATTCCGAGCTCTTCAGCGTCCACTGCCCAAGATTTGGCTTAGGGTCAAGGCATAACTGCTTTGCAATGTGCGTGAAAGTTTTGCTATATTCTTCGACAGCCAGCGGATCATCGCTAATCGATCTTTCTAACATCAAGAGATATTGCTTCATCGCAGAAGGATCGACCGCGGTCGTCATGCCGTACAGAATATGCCTCGAACCCAGTCTCAAGCCCAGTCTATGAAGACGTGAGGTGATGGCGTTGAAACCGGTTGACGTCTTCGTGGGTGCTGTCTCCTCCCATGTCTCGGCAAGCAGTAAATGTCCGCCTTCACGATTGAGCAGTGCTACATCAAGCCCTATTCTTGTATGTCTTTCTAACCAAGATCGGCCTGTATTTAACCCTCCATTGCAATAGCGCTCTGATCCTACAGTAACGCTTGTTTCCGCTTGTATTCTTTGGTGACGGACCGGTTTCCATAGAGCATTGAAGAGTCGAGGAACCGGCTGTAGCTGCGGTTCATCCTGCTCTTCCTCTTTCTCTGTAAGTACCGATCTATCCAAAGATGATTTATTTCGCAGCAAGGCCTTGGTCCAGCTAATGTGTTTCCAGGAAAGCTGAAATTGTTGCGAGAGCGTGCGAAAAGTGGGATTGAGAATGGAATTCACGTGTTTTGGTAATGAAGTGCAGGATTCAAACATGTAGCCAGTCCAATGGACGTTGGCTCGGGCAATGAAGGGGTCGTGTGCAATGAGTGCAATCGAAGCTTTGCTGCGAGCTCTTAGAAATGGAAAACCATGCGGCGCTAACAGCCCTATGGAACCGAGTGCGCATTTCTGCCTCTCATGCCCTCTACTGCTGAACAACTTTCACTCTCAATCATCATATAGCGCTATCCCGTCGCAGCACAACACGCGTAGGCTTTTGAATCCGGCGACATGTCTCCAGCCAAGAAGCGCAAGCTGAACGACAACTCAGAAGTCGAACAGAATCTCAGTGTTGGAGAAGCCTTGGAAGCAGACTCCCTGGAAACAAAGACTACCGAAAAACCATCCGAAGTTGCAAAATCTCTCAATCTGGTGACGAACCCTGAACCGGTCGACAAGAACAAAGAGAGGCAAGAGCGATTCAAGGCCCTTCAAGCTCGTGCGGCAAGTTTTAGCTATATTCGCTCTCTAATCACAATTCAACTAACTTTCGTGAACAGCAAAAGTCTGCCAAAACGAATCTCAAAGAAGCAGCAGCCGAATCCCAGCGCCTAGCCACAGACCCTAACATACTCTCATCACTCTCTCGCAAACAAGCCTTCGCTTCACACAACTTATTGAAAGCCGACACTGCTGCAGCGGGTGAAGACTTTGAGCGGAAACGAGCATGGGATTGGACGATCGATGAGTCTGAGAAATGGGATAAGCGCATGGAGAAGAAAGAGAAGCACCGTGAAGATGTAGCGTTTCAAGATTATACGCAAGATGCCCGGAAAATATACAAGCGGCAGCTCCGGGAAATTCAGCCTGACTTGGAAGGTTACGAGAAAGAAAAAGCGGCAGCGGTACAAAAAGCAGCCCTTAGTGGAGGCCTTGAGATTGTGGAGACAGATGATGGGGAACTGGTAGCAGTGGACAAGAATGGCACTTTCTACTCTACTGCAGATACTACGGACTTCATCGAGAACAAGCCCGACAAAGCGGCTGTGGATAGACTAGTCAATGATCTCCGTAAAGCCGAAGAGACAAGGTTGCGCAAGAGAAGGGACAGGGGCAAGGGCGAGGATGACGGAGATGTGACGTTCATCAACGACAAGAACAAACAGTTCAATCAAAAGCTGGCACGCTTTTACAACAAGGTAGGGTTTTACCCAGTCGTCGAAACCATTAAAATGCTCACCGCTATCAAGTATACTGCGGAAATCCGAGACAGCTTCGAGCGAGGAACAATGATTTGAGCGATCAACTGCAACAGTCTCACGGCCTACTCGCCAGCAACATCATAAAGGTTGGGGTGGAAATAGTACGATGGAGTGGACTATCATACGGGACATTACTATAACATGCCTTTCCTCCAGGCCTTAGTTGCTAGTGCTTCTATGTCACTTGTCCCAACTACGCCCTTGACTAACCCATCTTCAATGGCTTCGACCACCGCCTCTGCGACCAAGTCCGCTTTCAGAGGCTTCTCGACAGCCGCCCCAGCCAGCCAAGTCAATCTTCCACCTATCATCGAATTCACCATATTCCCAGCACTACCTGCGAATGCTATCGGCAAGGTAAATTTGCGGGAAGAATCGTATAGGAAGCCGGGCCTTATGAAGATACTCCGAAGCTTGGGTAATGCGGAAGCTATCGTGGACTCGGCATCTCGCTTTGTGGTAATATATCGTTTGGGGAGCATGGGTGCTCCTGCGGCGGCGGAGATGTAGACGAAGGAGGGTACTCCGTGGAAGGACGCTTCTTGCGCGAGTGTGATTGCTGGAAAGAAGTCCAGGATCAGTACATGAATATAGTCTCTTCGAGAAAATGTCTCACCAGAGTCACGATTCATAAGCTCATACGTCAATTGTCCGTCCTTCTCTTGCGGTCTCAATGCCTCCCCCTCCTTCCTCTCTAATGGATTCTGGCTGCCGCCTTTCGTAGCACTAAATGCCCTTGATAACCCTCCCCATATCGACTCTTTCCCTGTGATCACACCTTTGTAGTCTGCTTCCAAGAGTATACCCATAGAATGCACGACAGCATCAGCGCCGTTCAACATAGGCTTATAGGTCTCTGGTTTCAGTATGTCTGCTTTCTGCCATTTGACTGATTTTGACCACGGCGGTGCATCCGGCGATGAAGTGACGGCTGACCATGTAGGTTCACCTGAGCGACTGATAGATGTGACTTCCCATCCTCTTCCGACAGCCACTCTACATATTCGAGATCCTGAGTACAATTAGTGAAGGAAGGAATTTGAAGCTGGGATGCGTCGACCTAAGAAACCATTGCCTCCAGCAACCACAACCTTCTTCGCCATATTCCTGGCTGCTCTACATGCGTGCAGGCGGTAGCTGTGGTTGTAAAGCAAACATTTAAATGCAGATGAAGCAGATTGACTTGACATCAACATCGAAGGGCGAAAAAGGGAAACTAGGCCGAGCCGGGCAGTGACCAAATCTACGCAGGCATATTTCAGCCTCATAGAACTATCAGATCAGATCTGGTGGGGGCCATAGAATTCCTCTCCTCCTACTCACAGTTCTGTTTAATATCGCCACCTCCAATCTTTGTCCCGTGAATTCGGCGTATCTACTCTACTTTCAGGAAAAGTGATACAGCACGAGAAACGCTCCTGCCATTCCACCATCCCGTTTCTACCTTCGACATGCCAGCACCGTCAGGCACAAAGCGCGTCAAGGTCAGTACAACACCCACAAGCTCACGCACTCAAACCTGTTCTACTTCCTTCCCATATTTTCACGCTATTCAATCACTACGCCACAGCCATGCCATACCCACGAATTAACAATCCGCGCATCAAGGGCGTCCAGATCTACCGACCATTCGGTAACCCCCTCCCCCCTCCTCTTCACCCATTCATTTCCCCCATCCCACTAACACTATCACCCTCAGTCTACGGCTCCACAGCCACCCCCCTCGACCCGCACAATCGCCCCTCAAACATACCTGCCGAGCACACCCACCAATGGACCGTCTACGTCCGCGGCATCGACGACACCGACATATCTTACTGGCTCAAAAAAGTGCAATTCAAACTCCACGAAACCTACCCCAACTCCTCCCGCATGGTGGAATCTCCCCCCTTCGAAGTAACCGAAACAGGCTGGGGCGAATTCGAAGTCCAGCTAAAACTCTACTTCGTGCCTGAAGCAAACGAGAAGGCGCAAACGCTCTGGCACCCCTTGAAACTCCATCCCTACGGTCCTGATGCCGAAGCGCAGAAAGAGCGCCGTGATACCATCGTGTCGCAAAACTACGAAGAGATCATATTCAATGAGCCCGTCGAACCCTTCTACGACATCCTCACCTCCGGGCCCCCACCACCCGGTCGGGGGAAAGGCGCAAAAGGCTCCAAGCAAGCTGCAGCAGCAGCAAAGAAGCTCGGAGATCGAAGTGCAGAGATACCGTTAGAAGAGAGCAGGGATAATCCGTATAGTGTGCGGACGGAGGAGGCGGAGCTGTTGAGATTGAAGGAGGCAATTAGGACAGTGGAGGGAATGAGGAGGCAGGAGAGTGCTGTGTTGTTGGAGAAAGAGAAGAAGTTGGATGCGTTGAAGAGGGAGGCGGTGGAGAGGGAGAAGGCTGGGCAGCAACAACAATCTGGATGAAGTGTGGAGAATGGTGATCACGTGAATTGGGAGTATGCTGCATGTTGTATGGCGTTATAGGAACACTGTTCGATGCATTTACAGGTACAATACCCTAGGGAGGCATAGACGCTGAGCTATTTCACACTTTCAAGCGGCTCCATTGTATTCAAGCTGACATGCTTTGGAGCTTTCCCTTGGTTCCTCTATGTCTATAGACCTGTCACGCTCATCTATGGTAGGGTTTGAGAAGCTCTGGCTCATTAACAAGTATCAACTATGTCGTGAGAGTGCCAGGATTCAGCCTCTCCAGCAACCGCCGTTCCAGAGTCTCACACCTTACTCAAACACCTTCATCCTGGCGTCAATAGGCTTTTGCTCCTTCTCCTTAGGCGGCCCAAGAGGCGTTCCAAACACCATTTGTGCCTTCAGACTCCAAGTCTCTGGAACATTGAACTCAGTCTCGAGACGCTTGTCGATTGGGGGGTTATAGTGCTGGAGGTTGACGCCCATGCCTTCGGCTGCGAGACCGGTCCAGATGATGTATTGGATCATGCCATTGCTCTGTTCGGACCCTAAGAGACAGATGATGATGTGTTAGCGGGTGAAATGACAGAAGCGAGGTACGGGGTAGGGGGGGGAATTCACATTGTGGGAACTTGTCTTCGTAGGCCTTGAACTTCTCTTGAAACTCACGCACGTTGGAGGTGTCTTCGTAGAAGAGTACCTATAGCAAAAACCTGTGAGCCTTGACCTCTGTACGGGGATCGAGAGAAACATGAGAATTACGGTGCCATAAGCTGCCTTAAACATGTCGAACCTCTGCTTCGCACCGTTGTATTTATCCTCGGGCAGCATGGCCTTGTAGACCTCCATGATAGCCTCCCATAGCCTCACATGCTCCTTCTTCAAGACGACTACGACACGGCCAGTTTGAGAATTGAAAGCACTAGGAGCGTGCTTAACCGCCATGGTGACAATCTCTTTGATACGCTCATCGGAGATGGGAGATTCATTTTTGAGCGGGTATATGGTACGGCGGGACTCAACGGCGGCGAAGAAAGGTTTCGTGGATGCCATTGTAGTGGATGATGTTGAGAAGTGCTTGTGATCTGGAGGGTGCGTAGATTGCGGAGTTTCGGAAGAAGGTTGAATTGAAGCAAGGAGGGTGGTGGGGACAGAGACGACTTTATGGCGTGGGAGTAATGCTCGGATGGAGTGAATGATTGGCGAGTCTTGTCTCAGCAGATGTGTAGCCATGTTGTGAATGACGGGGTGCTGCAACACTATCGCCCAGAGAAGTATTACAAGCACCGTTGTGAAGGTGTAGGCGTAATGCATGCTGCATGAAGCCAGCAATTGGACGTCCGGAGACTGCGTTGCTGTGAAGGTCGGATACCATCATGCTGTTCGGAGTCAGTCGTGATTCGACAGCATAAGAAGGCACCATCATCTTACCGATCCCCCATCCCCAGTTGTGAAGTCGGCGAGTATCCGGCCTTTCAGCCTTGTTCTTTCCGAGATAATTGGGAGATTTCTCAACGGGTAATTACTCAGCAGTGTAACATCGATTGGTGGGTGTTGGAAATCATCAATGAAGGAGCTCCGTAAACTGTTGCAATGATTGGATGATCGCCTATTCTGTGCAAAGTCCCTTCCTCAATAAGTTCGAATGGCCCTGTCACTCTCTCTCCGCCCACCCACCACCTCAAATCTCCCCCAGCCAGCTTTCACACCTCCATCAACGGACTGGCTCTCCGGAACATGGCACGTCACACACTCCACCCTTCCCATGTGGAAGTCCAAACGCAACGTCACCATCACCTACAAGCCCCTTCCACCCTCAACCTCGTCCCCAGCACAAGATGGAACCAACAAGCTCGATGATATTGTATCCTATCAGACCCTGTCTTCCGATAAAGTAAAGACCGTCACTGGCATCGATACGGCTAGTGGGAAAGATACGGGTGCTTGGGACTGGCGAGGGAAGGGGATGTTAATGATTGCCTCGAGTCATTGGGAGGTGCTAGGGTATGGGGATTTGGAGGCTGAGCAGCATTGGGCTGTGACATACTTTGCCAAGACCCTCTTTACGCCTGCCGGTATTGATGTTTATTCAAGGAAAAAGGAGGGACTGTCAGAGACTGTCTTGGCAGCAGTCAAGGAAGCTTTAGCTGCAATAGAGCATGAGCCCGTACAGAAGCTTGCGGAGGAGATCTTTGAGGTCAAGAGGGATTGAAGAGGAAAGGCGTTGACAAGCATACTCCTTGTTGCCACGGCTTCTTCAAGAACGTATTCTGGAAGCTCATCTATACCAAGGCCTCCCTTATGTTATCCGAATAGCAATGTTATGCAGAGAACCTAGTCGTGCGAGCAACGTACTAGCGAGCGTATAAGATAGTCTAGGCATGCCAGAGCTGGCCGAGGACTGGAATCGAAGAGTTATGAGCCCCAAAAGGGGTCATATTCGTGCACACGGTATGTATGGCCTGAGAGCCACGCGCGTGCTATTGGGCCAGAAGTCGTCGCTCATTTATCACAACATAATAGGGGCATTTGATCAAAGCGACTTCTGGAGAATGAACGATGTTGTCCTTTTAGCAGCCATGCTTGTAAGTGCTACGTAATACAGACCTCTATCTAGCAACGGTTACTTTACACATCTTCGTACTGCAAATCAGCTTGAGAGCAGGCAATGATTTTCATGTCTTGCGTTGTCTTGTTCTGTCGCTGTGTACCAACCGTCGTCTATGAGCTTCCTCTCTATGTTTCGCCAGTATTCGGCCTTCCTTCCAAGCGATGTCTTCAGGTCTAGGTCTCCCAGGCGAGCTTCAATGACACCTTTTTGATTCGTGGGCACCTGCAAAACTTTTAGCTGTTGCCATCATCTCCAGGAGCCAATCATGACGGCTCACCCGCAAAAACAGACTACAGTCTCGCAATGTCATAGCAGCGAGGAAGTCAGATGACATCAGGTCTGCCCTAAAGACTCCGTGTGGATCTAAGTCAAGTTGCAATCTCTTAACCCTCTCCAGTAACGTATTTTGATAGAGAAAATCTATTAGCCGTCTTTGCACGTCCTGATTTGGTCGCTTCGAATTGGACTCCATTACATAGTCCACGAAGAATTTTATTTTAGTTTTATCGGAAGACATTAGATTTAGCGGACAAGAGCCAGCATTCAACGTCTCTGCTTGATTTGTAGAGCCCGCCTTTTTCATTGCCCTAAGCGCACAACTACGACACCTCTTCGAGCTGGCGGGAGCAGTCGGTGATTGAACAAGCCACTTGGGTTTGAACTCAAGGGAGATGAATGTGTCGTCGACAAGCCAAGTCATATCCGTGATCAAGCATCCATACCGCGGATTCTCAGTCAAGTAGACACCCCAGCGCTTGGCGGGCCTTATATCACTCTTCTCCATTTTGCGAAGCTTGGAGTTACAATCCTCGAGTAGACTGAGAGACATTTGAAACAGCTCAGATTCTATCAGATTCTCGTTCCAAAAAAGCGGCCGAATGATAGTCTCAAAATGGCGCTGAGTGTCCTCCACTGGTATTGCATGTGGAAGGTGTTTCCTTAAGCGAACTAGCTTGCCCTTCAATCGAGGGTCGAGTTGTAAGGGTGGTATCTCGGATGGCAAAGGAGTATCTGAGTCGTACTCGTAGTTTTCGAATTGTAGATCTGCAACTGTGCTAGGGTCCGAGCTCATGTCAGGGGGTCGTATCCGATAGACCACATTTGCTGCTCCCTCCGCCAGATACTCGAGCTGGACGTCGAGCAAGCCCAAAGTCAGCATTTCAGAGAGAGACTGATTCGTAGAAGCTAAATGCTGGTAAAAGAGAGTCCTGTATCTGGACTGTTTCGAAGAAAGGATTTGGAAGCCGAAACTATGGACGGCTGCCCTAGACACTTATACAGACCCCACGAAGGATTGATGGACGATGGCAAGTCGGGAGATATACTGTACATTGAGATTTCAAACAGTCATTAATAAGATTCAAATCCCGATACTGTGTCTACTGTGTTTTCCGGTAGATTTTCGGAGAAGAAAATCCTCCTGCTTGACGTAAAGATCTGAATAGGGGCGCGAGAGCGAGAGACAAGAACGATGGCAACAAGACA
Organism: Cladonia uncialis; assembly: GCA_002927785.1. Lineage (NCBI taxonomy): Eukaryota > Fungi > Ascomycota > Lecanoromycetes > Lecanorales > Cladoniaceae > Cladonia > Cladonia uncialis. The sequence goes on from NAPT01000008.1 coordinate 78,633, forward strand.
AATCAGATAGCCTCCCAAACAATTGGCAAGTATTGGTACATACAGTATGAAAGAGGGGATAAGGAATGTGAGAAATCAGGGTTTGCACAATAATAGCGTTGAAGTCAAAATGGCGGGCTTGGCGCGAAGGAATACCTATGCCAAAGATAGGTGACTGACGTTGGAATCTCCAGAAATAGACAATTCTCCAGCATGTTCCCCGTATATATTATATGAGCGAAGAAGTCATAAGACAAAGGCATGGCTTCGGGGGCAACCAACCTAGAGAGCCTTGGAACTCCCCCAAATTGTTGCGTAGACTTCTGCCTGATTCCCGTATGATAAGTATGCGCCCGCTTCCTCAACGACTCGCCTCACATACCACAGCTCGGAACGCCCACAGCATCAGTGTCGCAACAAATAGCAGACGTGCAGCGTTTGCTGCAGCATAGCAAACTATCATACTCGATGCATTCTGCTGGGACGACGCTTGGTAAGTCCATATCTTAAATCTAGGCAAAGGATGATGAGGAAAAAAAAGGCGGTCAGATCAGGCTGCCGGCTAACGGTGGCGCAGAAGGGTCTTGGGAAGATGTGATGCGTGTGATTGGTCAGGCGCACTGCATGCTGCATGAGAAAGGTATCATGCGGATTCAGACTGATATACGAGTGGGATCGAGGTATGTGTTGGATACTACTGAATGTTTCTGGAAATGGGCTGATTTGAGAACAGGACGGATAAGAAGCAGACGTTTAGTGACAAGGTCAAAGCTGTTAATGATATCCTAGCTGCTGATGGCAGGTCTAGAGACTGATGAATGGACTTGTCCAATGCGAATGTAAATTGTGTACCCAATGACTCCTGAAAATGCTAGCAGAAGCGCCTGACGCTATGCAATGAGATTCCCCATATTATGCCCTTCGTGATGCAATACCATGTCCACTTGCTGATATTTCCTGTCCTATCTCCCGATTGCTCCTCTAAATGCTCTGGATATACCATGCAATTATCGACACCATCAGCCATCCTGAGCTGCCGCTACCCATGTGGAACAGACTCCCTCCAGCTCTTCGAATTGCGGCGTTGCTTGCAGCAGTTTTCGACGGCTGCGTCTGACCCACCACCGATGCCGATATCCCATTCAAGGTGTTAACAACGCTGAAAGTCGAGCCCTCATCGAAGAAGTCTACGAGGAGAAACGCTGGCGCTTTTCCATAGGCGGCTGAGCAATCACTTGCCGCCTGCCCCAAACTTCCGATCCCAGTCAATCCATTAGTGGTTGTGATATTCCCTGTGTCAGGGACGTCGATGCCAAGTCCTATGCTCTGGTCAAGGAAATGGTTAACAAGTGGTAGGCGCCCAGATGATATCGCTGTGGCAGTCTGACCTTGGACTGCTGGTGGCCTATCTGCAGTACAAGAGAAATTGGATAGACTTGTCACATTGTATGGATTTTCGAAAACGAACGTGAACTCGTCAAGCAGATATGGTGCTACGGTGTTCGAGGTTGGATCTAGTGATGCAACAAAGGTGACCAAGCGAGTCGAATTTGAGATAAGCTCTTGGAGTGTTGGCCATGTCTCGAGGGCGGTCGTGGTCGATGGAGGTTGATAAGCGTACGATGTGATATTTGCTGCTTCGAACTGGGAATTAAGGTCTTCCGCTGAGGCATTATCTGAATTTACTAATAGAATCGTAACGACATCATGTGTGTTTGCATCCATCCAGGCCTTGATCTCCGAGAGCCAAGAACTCAGTGTACCTGCATTCAGCAGACTGCAGCTCGTGTGGCAAAGGTCCCATGAGCCGTTGTTGTTGTGGACTTGAGCCGTCAAAAGCCGAACACCAGCAGTCAGTTGTGCAGTGCTATTAACATTTTGATTGCCAGCATCGGTGATGCTGAACATATCTGAGTTTGTCGTCGTAAGAAAAGGACTATCATGGGCACCAAGTTGTGTAATGTTTGAATATGATCTTGAGCAAAGCTCTGGAGAATTGTTGCAGGCATAAAACGTATTCCGTGGAGCTAATATGCCAGCAAAGGCAGTTCGTGCAATCAATGGTATTAGATTGAAGCTTTTCATCTCGTTGGTGAGGCGATTAGCAGATCGAGATAAGTCGATGCGATTGTAGAAATGGTTATGTACACTGAACGTTGATGAATCTTTTGAGTAAATGGACTCAGTAGCGACTGTGGATGAGTGCAATGATACAACGAGAGTTAGGGACTGCCTAGAACATAGAAATGTTGATAAACAAAGAATTCTGACACGAGGAATACCCCTCCGCCACCAGATTCGTAAGCTCGCCGACGTTCCGATGGATTCTTTCCCTGTTGGACTCGTCAGCCTTCTTCGTATTGGATGGAGGCGATGGAGCAGAAATAGATGGCTGGAGCACAAGAAGAAGTGTCTATCATGGCTCACCTCGCACCCTAGGGACTGCACCGTAAAGCGTTTTCACTGATCCACTTATGGCGGTGGTGGTTGTACCATAGTATGGTGTAGGTAGCGTCAATGAGGGGCGGATGATGACGTAGCCCCACCACACTGTCTATCTTTAGTTCACAGCACGCCTCTCCGCAACCCTTTATTACACCTCGACGGTAATGCAGTAGGAGACCAAGGATGAAAATAATCTATATCTCGACCTCTCGGGTCAAGTACTCTGATGGCTTGTTTTTGAGACCGAGTACAGCATCGTCTCACATGCAATGAAGGACTATCTGGTGAGAGTTGGAGCGATAGGCGCAGGACCACATGCGACTTTCAATTTATCTACACTGATTCTCCGGTCACCTTGAATTGGTCAACAAGTTACAAAGAACACCGGTCCTCTTGTCCTCTCTCACAGTCCATTCTCTGTTCCTCACAGTCCATCAATAGCCATTCAAACAATCGTCCTATCTTTTCTTCAAATACGTACATATATATCTATATATATATCTAAGCGGAAACATCAAGAGGAGATGTGCAGCCATAAGCGTTAAGCTCCGGAATTGCATATATAAGAATCAAATTACTAATAGCCGCCCAAAGCCCGAGACCGCAGGTAGCAAGAGATCCCACGAAATAGAGGATGTTCCAAACGTTAAGGTACCAATTGCCAGCCATGAAACCTCGCATTAGGCGCTTCATGCCCCTGTCTTGAAGAACAATGTTGCCAGTGCTGGGGTCAAATCCTTCGTCTGGTAGAAGTGCGTTCTTTCTAATGTTGTATGCGAGGTGCAAAAGTGGTGGGAATGTGTACGTAAATTGCAGGATACAGGCGGCAGAAACCACAGACGTAAATCCAGAGAAAGCAGGAATAGCTGCACCAACGACGAAGGCGACCGACCAGTATATAGGTATTATAGCTACCCAAGCCCATTTAGCTTTTGTTTGCGTTAGAGGCGGTGCGCGGAAAAATTCGACAGCGATATTGTTATAAAGTACTGGGTGACGCGAAGATTAGCAAGAGCGCCTAAAGCCAGATACTACTTGGGTTAGATCCTAGACCTACCTTTAACCCCAATATTGCCATATAATGCGGCTGCAATGAGTGCACTGACCATGGCCAGAACATTGCCCACCGTCTGCCAAGCGTAGGGCGCGATGCCTAAGTAAGATGGATTTTGAAGGTATTGCGCCTGGTACGCGTACATGAACAGCCCATAAAGCATGTAGCAGATGTAAATAAATAGCTGTGCGCCCCACATGCCCTTGATGAAGTCGCGCGGGTATTTCATCTCAGACATGAATTCGATGAAAATCATAGCTCCGCCGTAGGCATAGACAGCCTGCATAAGGCCATTGACGGAGGCGCCAAAGTTGGATGGATCAGGGAGGCCTGCGGAATGTTGGAGTGGAGGATAGTTACCGTTCGAGTCGGGTGTCACCAAATCTGGATTCACAGTGTATCCGGCAGATGAGGCACTGGCAGAGTATAGCGGAGAGGAATGCGCAGCAACTCCCATGGTGATGAAGATGATGAGTAGGTTTATCCACACTGCGGCGTTCGCAAGCCATCCAAATTTCTGCAGTGTCCGAATCTGGCCCATAAAAAAGCCCGCTAATGCCCAGACCAAGCAGCAAACAGCATAGCAGAGCTTGAATTTCACGGCTTCGGACAAGGCTTCACCATTGGAAATGATAATCAGAGCGACGGAGCAGAGGAGCTGAATTGACTGGAGCAAGTTGAATAGATATCGACAAGGTTGGCCATAGAGACGGAAAGCTAGATCACCATATGACTTGATAGGGTATTGATACGAGTCGAGGCCTAGAAGTATATCAGTACCAGTACATCCAATGATAAAGATCTACTAAAGGCCAAAAGATTGTGATCCTCACCCATGAAACATTGCCAGAGAAGCCAGCCAGAGAATCCCGCCATGAAGCCGAAGACGGTATATAGTGCAACTCCAGGTCTGTGAAAAAAGTTCAGCATATCAGCATATCAGCAATAGTTGTCCAGGCTTGGAAGACGCTCACCCCCAGCCAGTTGTCGCAAAAGCGTAGGGAAGACCGAATGGCCCGAGAATGTCCGTGGTGATGAGGTAGAAGACAGCTCCAGCAGTAGCAGTGCGCACGGCTCTGGAGGCATTTGTCCACTCTACATCAGTAACGGAAGCGCGTCGAGTAGGGTCCGAAAGATTGGTCTGAGGTACCAAATCTTCGCTCTTTTCACCGGTCGCCGCGACATTTCCAGTTCCCGACTTGGTCGGGAAGATGGTAGACAGAATGCCCGTAGATGCGGTTGCGGTGGCGGCGTCGTTTGCACGGTTTGCATCCTCTTCGGCGCGAGTTTGGCGGGAATAGTACCAATATTCTTCGAACTGGATTGAGGGATCGTGAAGAGCTCGCATCTGCGGGCGAGTATAAGCTATGATACCTTGGCCAGCGAATTCACCCTCGTGGCCACCAAGTCGAGGGTCACCCCCATCAAGGGCCATAGTCCCAACTTTCGCCATGGTGACTGTTTGTGGACGAAAAGGGCCAGCGCAACGAAGAGAAAGAATGTCGTGTGAGGTTCGCGACTTGGGTTCTGCTGAAATGAGAAGACGGGGAATAGAGATCTATAATAAAGCTACTAAAGTACCTAGAGTTGGTTGGCTAAGTGGGGAAATTGAGCTTCTGCAGCCCCCCTCCCTCGGTGCACTAGACGAGACGATCATGGCCTATCGGCAGACTCAGAGCGTGTCCTATTACCGTTGCATTCGGTTCGACAGAGAAGCCAACTAATGACGCAGAGACGCAGTGGGACACTTCGGATGTGCAGCAAGGATGAGAGGACTACCTAGGTAAGGTAGAGGGAGATATCTGTAGCGGGGGCCACAACGGAAAAAGAAGGTAAATAAGTTTGGGTTGGTCCCCGGCTGTTACGCTTGCGCTTACACCGGTATAGTTCACACTGTGCACCTTCCCAAATCAGCATTAGAAGCGAAGCGAGTAGTGAGAATCTTATCTTTGGATCGGCGCGGCGGAAATTGATGCATATACTAACCCCATACACCTGTAGTCGCCATACATCTCCTTCTGCCCAGCTGTCAAAGCGGCCATTACCTGCGCCCAGCCTTCGTCTCTCGCAGCGAAACAACGAACGGACTTTCTCTGGGCTGAAAGCTATCCAGTACAGCCGTGCGTGTAACGGTTCTCGCGTCAATTGAGAAGGCGAATTGGCGCCACAGACTCATCAGCAGCAGGTGGTGTGATCCTTGCTGCACCGGTGGGTTTGATGCAGAGATAGGACGCCACTCCCTGACGTTACAGATTTCCAGCCGCTACCCGAGTACGGACGTCGCCGCCAACATGTGATATCCACGAGACATAAGCACTAGAACGAGATAGAAGGAAAAGAACAAACCCGCTGGAAGCAGCCGATTGCACTAATGATATCTGGCAGCTAGATCAACGACGGCTCGTTAGCCAAAGACCTCCACCACCAGCCAGGGCATGGAAGTAGTAATGACGCTCTATAGGTGGCAAAACGACAAATCCCGAGACACTCCCCCCCTGCCCCTGATGTCGTATCATAGCCCATCAAAGCGCCAATTCTTGTGAAGTTCCTTTGGAGTTGTAGGCCTTATCGTGGGTTACATGCATGTAAATGGCCAAGCTCCTTCGCGTTGGATGCGAACGATTATAGAGTCATATACCCTGTTCCTTCGTCTGTTCCCACCGCCATGTTTTCTCTATTAGGCCGCGGTTGCCGCGACTGCCACTTTTCCCTATTTCCCTATTTCCCTTTGACAATCCTGACTCTACGGTAGGATCCTTATCTATCCGTCGTAGGATGCCTCGGATCATCGGACCAGGGTTCGTTAACCTAATCCCGTTGATATGTCAGCAATTCGAGGCCTTTCCAGCTAGGGTGGTTTGGTCCGGGAAACGCTGTAATAGATGTGTACGCCGTGAGAATGAATACGAGCGGATAGCCCACGAGGGTACCAGTAATTCTTGAGTATGAGTAGCGGAAGTCTCTCCAACGAGTCAAACGTATGGAGCGCTTACTAAACCTGGCAAGAGCTAGATCAGCATGCTCTAGAGGAAATTTTCTGTCCTGCTAGCCTTGTACACCTTGGAGGTACCGGCCAAGATTGCTCCCAATGATGGAAATATCGAGCAGACAGGAGGCACTGAACCGCCTTTTTACGTTCGTAGTCCAGGTACTTTGATGTCGTGAGGACTGACTCCAGCTGGAGGCAACGATAGGTTGTGCCAATATCTTTGAAGAACTGCTCAGATGAGAAAAAACAGCCCGGGTAAATATGAGCTTGGCGCCAAGACCCCGATCGATATAATCAATCCCCTTGCGCGAAAGCACCATAAGACTTTGGTCAAGCTTCCTGCAGCAATGGTACAAGAAACCAGCGCATCAGTGCTATACGGGCCAAAAGACTTGCGGTTGGTACGACCCTCAATAGCTCCTGATCATAATATTTTCGTCTACTGAAAAGCTCTATGCTTTTCAGGATATCGTCACTCTCGATGATCCCGGACCCACAGAGCTACAAATCCAGATCAAAGCCACCACTCTCTGCGGCTCGGACCTACACTACTATAAGCACTACCGCAATGGTGACATCCAAGTCCGCGAGCCATTGTCTCTTGGACACGAGTCGGCAGGCGTGGTGCATGCTGTGGGATCACAGGTAGAGAATTTCAGGGTCGGAGATCGAGTGGCTTTGGAAGTTGGACTGCCATGTGGAGAATGTGAGAGGTGCAGGGAGGGCAGATACAATATATGTCCAGCAATGAGATTCAGGAGCTCGGCCAAGGCCTTTCCTCACGCCCAAGGAACTCTTCAAGATATTATTAACCACCCCGCGGCTTGGTGCCACAAGTGAGAATCTCTGCTAAAGCTTCCCGAATTATCCTGACTTGCCAGATTACCCGATTGTGCTTCTCTGGAGGCTGGAGCGTTGCTTGAACCATTAAGCGTAGCCATACAGGCCACTCGCAGAGCTGAGGTCACCCACGGTAGCTCGGTCCTTGTTCTGGGCGCAGGTGCCATTGGACTGCTATGCGCGGCTGTGTGTCAGTCAATTGGAGCAAGGCATATTGTGATCGCAGATATACAGCCGGACAGAGTGCAGTTTGCTATCAAACATGGGTTTGCCAGCTCTGAAGTTACTATACCTCGCAAAAAAGGCCACAGCATTGACGAGGAAATACAAATTGCCAGAGAGAGTGCAGCCCTGGCGCGTCATAGATTGCAGATCGAGGCAGAATCCGAAGCTGCATTTGACGTCGTGTTTGAATGTACTGGCGTTGAAGCATGTACTCAAGCGGCAATCTACGTGAGTCATGGACAACGCGATGCTCGTTTCTCCTCTGACGATTTTAGGCTTCACGCCCCGGAGGTATGGTTGTCATTGTAGGCATGGGCAATCCAATCCAGACAATACCCATTTCGGCGGCCGCTCTTCGTGAGGTTGATATACGGGGAACATTTCGATACGCAAACACATATCCTACAGCGATTGAGCTCGCAACAAGTCAAAATTCTGGGTTACCAGATCTGGCTCGAATCATCACTCATCGTTACCATGGCCTTTCAGAAGTGAAGCGGGCATTTGAGATGGCGGGAGAAACCCATGATGAAGAAGGCAACATCGTGCTTAAGGTTCTAGTAGAAGCTGGAGCCTGAAGCCTTCGTAGCACGCGTGGACTTGAGTTCTCCGGCTCCCCAAATAAGGATATTCATCCACCCGCAGCTTCGATAATTCGAGATCAGGGTTTGAGCAAGACGAGCAAGCCTGAATTAATCTAACATTTGAAAATTATTACTCAGCCTTCATTACGAGAACAAGAATCCCACAAGCGCCGAACAAATGGCACTGCGAAAGCTCCTATGCCGTACATTTATACCTTGTATCTGGTTTCGTCATGCTCATGAGTAAATCCCCGTCAGATTGCGTCAGGTTCTAATCTTCGAAAAGACAGAATGACAGCCAGCTTTTATACTGCGATACTGTAGTCCTTGAGGCGTTCGGCGTCCACAATGACCGCCTCCTAGTATCTCTTTGAAAAAGGCCTAAAGGTCGGTTTTTTCTAACCGGAACATGCTAATCCTGCAGCTTAGGCATAAGGTAGCCTGATGTCTCTAGCGTGATATGAAACACGCGCAATCTTTGTCCAGCCTTCACTACTTTACGTTCCACAAGGCAGTGATTCCTCAGTGCACTATAAAAGTAAGACATTATCATGCGGACTTGCGATAGCGCTGCTGCAAACTGTTATGCATACTGGGTCCCACATCACAGCTTTCAAAACTCTTCCCCAAAATCTGGATCTCTCACCCCAGCTCGACATGGAGGTGACTACGGAGTGTTTGTGATGACGATGACCACGCCGTGATACAATATGTAATTGTTGCGCGCAGACCAATGTCACTCAATACGATACAGATGTTAATTGGGTGTAGTTACTGGGCTTTGGTGCAATTCTATTAGCAATGTTGGATGCGAATGATGTATGAGAGAATGTTATTGGGTACGGCTGTCTCGTATCTGTTACACATACTTATCCATGCACTCGATCTTTTGCGTCATTGCTATTGATGCAAATGCACCTTCTCTGACAAAAGCGATGGCCGACATTGCTCCGGTGTGTCGTCATAATGACCAGCATCTGTGACATCACAGCAGTATCATCTTCACGATCTCACCACGTCTCCCAAAATGCAGCAAATATCCTTGCTCCGCCTAAGAATACTTCGTCCCACAGCCAGCCCCCTTTACAGACCAATTCTCAACACAGTCTCTGAACCTTGTAATATACGATACCGATTTACACGAGGAATTTCGACAAAGACCAACAATATGGAATCGAACAATTCAGACCTTGAGCTTGCTAAGCTCTTTGACGTGAAGGGCAAGGTTGCACTTGTCACTGGTGGAGGTATTAAATATTGAGCTTCCAATTAGAGGTAGAAGCCTATTGACGTTAATAAGGTTCTGGAATTGGCCTCATGGCTGTGCAAGCTCTCGCTGTGAATGGAGCCAAAGTCTACATTGTCGGCCGGACAGAGGAAAAGCTTCAGAGAGTGGCAGAGGTGCATGGAAAGGGTATTGCTGGCGAGATCATTCCCCTTACAGCCGACGTTTCAAGCAAGCGTCACATTGGGGAACTTGTCAAGGAGATCGAGTCTCGTGAGAAATGTCTCTGCATCTTAATTAACAATGCAGGCATTGCCACGTCTAAACAGGTGCCCGAGGGCGAGACGGGAGAGGACTTCAGAAAGAATTTGTTTGACCCAGAGAGTGCAAACTTTGACGACTGGGCTCACACATACAAGACTAACGTTGCGCAACTATACTTCATGACCACCGCATTTCTGCCGCTCCTCGAAAAAGCCACCGAGCATAATCCAGGCTTCTCTGGCACAGTCATCAATATCACCTCCATCTCCGGCAATGTTTTGAAGTCACAAGCGCATTTCTCTTACAACGCCAGCAAAGGTGCGGCAAACCATCTCACGAAAATTCTCGCTTCTGAGGTGTCAAATCATGGCATGAAGGTCAGAATTAATGCCATTGCGCCTGGTGTGTTCCCTAGCGAGATGACCACGGGTGACAGCAAGGAGAACCAGAAGAGCGAAATGCCCAAGGAAAAGTATGAGCACCTGCCAGCGCGTCGGCCAGGGAATGACAAGGACATGGCAAACGCGATTTTGTTCGCGGCAACAAACCAGTATCTCAACGGCCAGATTGTGCCTGTCGATGGAGGCTATCTTTTAAAATTTGGACAGTAGATGAGAAACAGCTTTCTCAGTACTCATGTAAGAGATGATGCAAGGTCTCTGCTCATGGAGAATCATGGTTGGGAAGTAAGGCAAGGAAAATGATGTACAATGTTGCAAAATAGGTCCACCAAAAGTATGATCAATAATAAACATTAATCTAAGTCTTACTCTTATTCCCGCTCCTTGTCTCACGTTTTGCTGTTGAGTCTCAAAGGTGGTTCTACTTCTGCTCTAATTTTGAAGCCTAGTGAAAGGATAATGTCTTTGAGATTTCCTACCCTTGCCATCGAGATCATTGAGCTCATCGCAACTTTCGTAGAACTCGCCGACTTACGCTCCCTGCGCCTTGTCTGTCGAGAACTCAACAGGAAGACCCTAAATAGCTTCGGTCTTGCGACCTTTGCTACTATACAGACCGATCTTAGTCATAAAAGTTTAGAACGGATACGAAGCATCTCAAAGTCTGAGCATTTCGCGATCCATGTGCAATGTCTACATGTAAAGGATTCAGCTGATGGCATTATCGGCCAAGGATTCGACTGGCCTCGCCACTCCTCTGGTTGCTTAGCTGGAAATCTCCATGGCACTGATCTACTGCGAGATCTCCTGTCCCAACGCCTACTTAATTGCAGGTCCTTCCTCATATACAGCTACGACGAATACGAACCGCGTCATGATACCGACCGCTTGGTGCCTAGCGACGCTGTTGGCCTCATCCTATCCATCGTAGCGGAGGCTGATCTTGCGTTGCAGTCTTTTACTGTTCAAAGTAGCCACCATGGCAACGGGAGATTGGACACGCCACGGCTGCAAATGCCATTGAGTCAGACTCTTGAATTCGTTAAAGCATGGTCGCAGATAGAAGAGCTCGTGCTGGACTACGCAATCACCCCCGATCAATGGAATTGGGTACTGCATCTCATCTCATCGGTGCTAAAGCTCCGGAAGCTGTCGCTGGGATTCTATGAAGGGGATACGTCGTTCATGCAGCGGTTGAGCTCTTTACATGAGCTCAATAGGCTGGAAGAGCTTGGGCTCGGATCAGCGAGGGTGACGGTGGATGCTATTACGCCGTTACTCCTCAAAAACCGCGACACGTTACATTCGCTGTCCCTCCAGTATACTGCCCTCGACGATGAGGGTAAGTGGTCCACGGTACTCGAAAATATGAAAGGTCAATTCCCTCAATTGCAGAATCTTGTACTATTTTGGCTCAAGCAGGGGACCAATAATAGTCGCATCATCTTTTCCAAGCTCCTGAAATATCCGGCCCTTCCTGGATCGGAGGTGCGGGGGCCTAATGACCGTCTGAAGTACGACAGCCGCCGAATTGAGTCGATGGGAGATCCGATTAGATTGAGATATTGGGGCATCGGACAGATGGTGGTGGGTGTTGAGTATCATGGGAAGGAGACTGATCAGGTCTTGAGCGCCCTTGTAGATACGGTGGAGACGAATTAGGGCGTTGAGCAAGAATCTCTGCACAACCTCGACCCTTCATATTCTCTCAGCCCTCACATATAGTAGTAATAAGCCAGAAACCCCGTCGTTTCCTGCAGCCGACCACCCAAACAATGTTAATGCTTTCCCCACTTGCTATGAGCTCAATAGAGCAATTACCGATCTCAAATTTGTGTTCTATATGATATTGATAGTGTAGTACCTTATTCTGAGCGTTGATTTGATCGTACGTCATCCAGTACCTTATGTACCTCCCATCTGCTTGAGTAAGAGCCTCATTTCTCTCTCCATACTCTTTACCGATGTCTTAATGATATCTTCAGAGATATCTATGCAAGCTCTATCTATGAACGTAGGGAGCTAGCTTATTTGGTAGGTGAGAGGAGAGCGTGTATCACCTCGACTGGGTGATGCATCACCCAAGCCGGATGCCCAGCGCCCTAGCTAAAGGCAGATTTCTGTCGCCTTATGCTGCCAAGACATCCATATGAGTAGATTGGTACCGAGTACACCTACACTTCTCTGCACAAAGATTCTCGTACCTGCAGTCGAGATCAAGGTATTATATCTTAATTATTAGTATACGGGTTTTCGCCGGGGTCTCTCATGGCGGAATACCTCAAGAGTCTCTTTGGAGGCCAGAAAGCTCCCATTAATCCCGCCAACGAGGACGGTTCGTAAATATATGCCGAGTAGTAACGCGTTGAAGGCTGATGAACCTTCGCCAGACTTTGCGGACTTTGCAGGAGCTCCAGATCCGTCACCCGCTTCAATATCGCCCGTCACACCTGAAGCAGCGACTGCTCTAGGGGCCTCACCTACCTCCGTTGTTTACACCAAATGGTATCGAGTTTGGGAACGGACTAGTCCTTCAGACTTCTACGCGGAGGCGGTCATCCTTCCCTTCGTCATTTTGATCATTGGCCTGCACATATGGGGAAGAAGTACCAACAAGCGCAAGGCCAGGGGGTGGATCCAGGCACATGCGCCAGTGCTGGAGAAGGAGTACGCTTTGGTCGGCTTTGGAGGACGGAAAGAGCCCACCGTGGATGTACAGTCTTCGGGTCAGCTGGATTCTGTAACATCAGACGATTTGGTGATCCCAGAGGAGTTACTCAAGGAGAAGACGGCCCAGGAGTTCGTTACATACGCTACTGGCCGTCAGAATGTGGCTTTTACCGACTTCACAGTAACTCTTTACAAGAGGTATAATCCTGGGACCCTACTTATCGAATTCCTGCTCAGCTTCATCTTCGACTCCATGAAAGCTCCTGCAGAGAAGATGGATGCGACGTCTTATCTCTTCGACGGCCGAGAAAAAGAGCTTGTCCCTGCAAAGTCTCAACAGCAATTGGAAGCTATCGAATCGCAAGCTAAGAGCAAAAGCTCAACCTATGATCAATTTGTCTTCGCTGTCGTGCATAAAGATATGATGCGCAGTATCAGGGAGGACCGGTATGACATTTCCCTTACCAGCACCAAGGACCACACTGGTCTACCAATCTGGGCAACCACTATGAGCGAAAGCGCGGCAATCACGGACGCACTGCTCACTCCTGAGCTGATCAAGGCAATTGAGAGTGCTGGCGACGCTTTTGAGTATCTCGTTGTAACCGACCAGCCGCTTGACAAGCCAACAAAGTAAGCTTCCTGTCCTAATTTTCTATGCAAGTAGTACGGCTAACAGTTCCTAGGCTTAACGAGACCAACCCTCGTAAAAGAGTCTCACTCTCCCTCAAGCTTCCATCTTCTCACCAGGCGTCCGCTTACGAGCGCACCCTCCCAATCTTCAATTACTTCCTGCGCCTACCAGACATGCTCGCACAACATGCACATTTCCGCCCCGAAGTACGGCGCAAGATTCTGTCAGTAAGAGAAGAAGAGCAAAAAAAGCTCAGAAGAGCAAGCGAGGAAGAGAAAGCGGAAGAGAGACGACTGGAGGCAGAGAAGAAGAAAAGAGAGATGCGAGATAATAGACTCAAAGGGATGAGTGCGGAAGACCAGAGAAAGTTCTTGGAAAAAGAGAGGGAGAAAAGTGGAAAGAAGCAGGAAAAGAAGATGAGCAGGAAGGCTTAGTGGATGCTGGGATAACGGAATAAGAGTTCCACTTCGGATGCATCGATACCCGTGGTGGATTTGGAGTATTCGCGGTAGGATATTCTCCATTTGTATATCTAGACAAGATTGTGGTTGTGTTGATACTTGAGAGCCTACTTTCTTGTATCATTTATTGAGGTATAATCGATGTTCAACCACCCATGTCATGCATGAAAAGCAAAGCATCGGAAGTCGGTTCCTTGAGACTTTTATCTTAATGCTTCAATTCAAGTAAATCCTACAGGACACCACCTCAACAGCGAGGATCCGCGAGACGCAATTGATAATTCAGCTGTACTTCTGTGCTGCCTTCCAACCCGCCGTATATGCACCTGGTCTTCTCCACCACAACAAGCCTATTTCTTCCCCTCAGCGCCTCCTAATCCTTGCCAAACCATGTCTTATGCCCCTGCGTATATCTGTTAGCCCATTATAGAGCTTGGGATAATGAAGTGGACTATCGCAAATTCGGGTCGCCCAAGGGTTCCTACCAGTGTAAGTCGACACATCATGTACATGCTCCCTAACACGGGGGATCAGCTTTCTGGGTCGTTATATTTAAAGAGGTGAACTGGCTAATCACCAGCAAAGGAGCCCCCAAGCAGGACATAATACGGGTAGAGCAGGTATTTAGATCTTGGACTCTGATAGTGAAGGTTGTCAGCAACTGCATCCTGCAGGATCACGAGCAATAAGACGGCCTGAAGTATTCCAATTACTACAGGTGCTGCCCTCCAAGGTATCTAACGCCCCAGCAATTGCACGAACAAGATTCTGGCTCAATAGCACTGACCTTATCCCAGAGCCTCTTGCCATCATGTTGTTGATAGAGTCTCTGATAATGTGGGACTCGATTCTCACGGTAGGTAAATCTTGATTCGATAGGCCTGGGACCACCCGTTCATTATCAGCTCTGATTGAATCAATAAAGTGGACACGACTGGGGGTGTGCAAAACAGGCTTCAATGGTTACAAGTGACTCTGCGAACGAGTAGAGCGTTATACATACCCTGGCATTGTGACCAGTGCTTCAAGATGCCGTGTAAGAAAGGAAGTTGGAGAGCTGAAACAAGTCGTCAACGCTGTTGTTACGGTAGGATCCGGTCGTTCGCAACAGCAGTTGAGGCTCACTTGATAGGGCTGAAGGCTTGGCATTGGCAAGCTTCCCTTCTGCACCTCGAAAGGAAGCTATCTCAGCAAACACATACCAACAATGCCCCCATAGATTTATGCGACCTGCCCTGCAGAGACTTCTGGAAAGTCCAGCCACAGTTTCTGTCCTACGCAAAGTCTTATATTCGAATTCATGCGGCTTATGCCAACACTACTCTCACCTGACATCAAATGAGAAACGGGGAAAGACCGAGGATCCGGATGGGAAAGGCCACGAGGCATGCGTTGATTCGAGTATACTTAGCCGAGAGGCGCAGGATCACAATGAGGCAGTTCTGAACTTGGCCACACCAAGCTATTTGTTGACTGGACAGACTGGTAGCGGTCTTCGAGGCACAGAGAAGCGCAATGATTTTTCCTCCGAAAACCGAGGAAGCTCACGAGCTGAAGAGCTTACAGACATTGCATTGGAATCATGCGAAGAAAGTATGGCTAAGGATAGGAGGGATGACTCTTTAAAAGCGCAGGACTCAAGGGCCCAAATCCAGCACGGTAGACAGCAAGCGTTAATGAAAAGGAGGGAATGGCGGGAACATCTTTCGACATTTGAAAAATTCCAGAAAGAATCGGAATTTGAGACTTCTGGCCTCGATAGATCACGTCTTATCGACGATGCCTCGTACTCCGAGGACTGGCTGTTGTGGTTAGAACTCATCAGATTCCGAAGACGTCATGCCGGCATCCTGGGTACAAAGGCTATATACATGGAGATATTCTCTCGTGGAAAGCATATTCCAACGAAAGGCGACACCGGCAAAGAGCTCTGGGATCTGCTATTCCAGGCTGGCCACCGGGACCCAGAATTTCTAAAGAGTGCGATCGTGTACGCTACCCGATTGAAAAGAAGCACGGGAACTGCATCGCCCAGAATGTACGTTAGTATAGTTGGACACGCATTGAAAGCAGATCCAGGATCAGCGCTAAAGTGGCACCGCTTAATCAAGCAAGAATTTGCACCTTCGATTGAGAATTACAATAAGCTTCTCAGGCTCAGCGCCTCTTGGGGCAGTATCAACCATTTGAGGACCCTGTACAATGACTATCCATTATTTGGGATGTATGCTACAGCCATCCCGGAGCTCTCGAAAATGCAGATGTACGAAGAAGCTATCAAATGGCATTCTCTACTTTCAGATCATAAAGACCTACCTTTGGAGTTCAATGACCTCAAGCCCTTGCTCGCGTATTTCGTCCAGACAGGCGACTCTAGCCGCGTTGAACAGATAATCGGCGACTTGGTTCGAGCTCGGTCTCCGGTGATCGATCAGGCTACGAAATATGTCAGGAATTTAACTATCAGTCGTGAGCTTGTGAGTCGGCAGCTTGGTGAGATCCATGGTGTGGCTCCAAAGCAGCTCAGCGATAGCTTCTGTGCTCGGCTCTTTGCCACGAGGCTTTTCGCCGTCAACACGGTCATCAATGGTCTTCAAATGATGGCGGTGGATAGTATTGGGCCGTTGGCTCTGCGGGAGATCGCGTATAGAGACGACTGCTTTCCTCCTGCCATTCTCCGCCATATCGATGATCTCAAGAACGCTGGGATCTTGCTCGACGGATCCTTGTTCGCACATCTGCTTCAAAAGCTGGTTGGGGAAGATAACAAAGTGCTTCTCAAGTCTCTAGTCGAATCGGATCTTCATCCAGACACGCTCGACGACTTTAATCTCCAAGAGAATCTTCTAGCGCAATATTATGCGGCGGAAGACCAGCTACAAGTGGAAAGAACACTAGCTGTACTTACTGCCCGTGGTTCTTCGCGGCAAGAGAGAGCTAGACTGTGGTGGAACGCTGTACTTCGTAGCCAGGTAACGCTCCGAAGGCTGGATGCTGTGAAGTCAATACTGGAGACCATGCAACAAGCGAGGATATCTGTCACGTCAAGGTCAAGTAGACATCTGCGAGTGCACTGGTTAACAAGGAGAAAAAAGGGTAAAAGAGCTGACCGGACGCAAGAACTATCGATCATCATCCGGGCGACCAAGAATACCCTTGCATCGGGTGGCTTCGTGCCCATCATAGCTTGGAGAGAAATCATGCGCCGTCTAGGTATGGCTGGGCGTCTTGTCGAGTTCGAGAATCTTGCACTTTGGCTCGTGGACTATTATGCAAGCCCTGCAGGCCAACAATCGATACAACCAGGTGCTCCCTTGCAAAGTGCGGGTTATCAGGAAGGGATGGATGCCAGAGCGCTATTGAAGAACAAGAATCCTTCAAAATACCTGAACGTTCTGTTTACCATAGCTGCACAACATGCCATTGTCGCTTGGGGCTTTCAGCAGGAAGTAAAGATGGACCCAGAACCTCATCACGCATTGAAGTCATCCAGGAGACTTGTACTGGGATCTAGTGTATCATATTCCCGTCAATCTCTCTGGACCTGGGGCTTGACACTGCTGAAAAGACTACAAGAGCGTGGCGTACCTATTCACCAAGCAACTGTGGCCCGCATCTGCAGGCATCGACTCACTGCTCTGTTTGCGCATGGCACCTCGAATCGACCAATCAACAGACGTATCAAATGGATTAATGACATGCGAGCAAGGGCTATGGCGCAGTACATGCCAGTTTCCTACGTACGGGAGATGGAGAATATTTGGGGCGGGGATTTGTTTCGTCATCAGATCCAAGAGACCAGAGGCTTTAAGCACAGGAGATCTAGGCTCTCAAAGTATTGGTCGGAGGAAGTCGGGCATAATCTCTTTGGTCGGATCAGAAGAGGCTTGCCTCGCGTGATGAGACGAAGGCCTGATAGAACGAAAACCAGAGCAGCTCCAATTCCCAGTGGATGAAGCGGAGCCTGTACAATTGAAAAGTAAATGACATCCTAATGATATTCTAATGATATATGATCAGATTTCGTGCCTTCCTATAAAATCTAAACATGCTACAACGACCCCAATATTCTAATGAAGACTCTCTGAATGCATGAAGCGGCAAGCACAGTTGGTGACAAAAGTCCTGATACCTATTAAGAATTTATCCGGCCTATAGAACAATAGTGATTCCCATAGCAATGATTTGATTCCTTGCCCTCCTATGGCTACTAGGTAATAAAAGCTTTACGCTCAAGAGCCCTCTAACATTATGGAGTACACTCTAGCGTCCATATATCTTATCATTTTTATGGCAATGTTTTGGTAGTGCGACCGGGTAAATCTCGGTATGAGGACTTCTGTAGATGCTCGGTAGTTATATAATCATGAATACCACCTTTGATTCGCTAATAGTCCCGGAATTTGCTCCGGTCGCCTCACCAACACGGCGCAACAGGAAAGCCCAGGCGACATGTGCGGTAAGTGATACCAAACTTTCGAGTCTTCCTGACTGACCTATTGTGTACAAACCTGGCAGGGTACGTAGAAAAATGGTACGGAAGGCCAAGGTCTATGGCAAGCAAAAGACGAATGAGCTTGTCAGCGCCATTCAAAACCTCAACTTAACCACCCCCCCAAAAGGTATTGACTTCAGCTCACAGTTAAAAGTGAATTCCCTACAACTCACATTCCTCAGGTCCGTATATAGATATACAACAGTTCCCCGCGCTTGCTCCCGTCACTGGCAACAATGGTCGCACCCGTCGTGTTGAGAATGAGAAGCTCAAAGATGGACTAGCTGGCGTAGGGAATGCTCTAGAGCGTAAGATCTCACACGCTTTTTCATGAATTATATGGAAAAGGCTTAACAGTTTGCCAGTCGACAAGATCCCGGGTCCTCATGGACTCAATATTACACCTCGTTCAGCTGAGAGGCTCAAGGAGCCCAACCCAGAATCGAAGCTCACCCATCAACCCAGGTTACCGCGCGCTTTTGTCTCCACTGCGAAGAGTAAGCAACCGTAATCCGTGAAGAAAGGTAAGCAGAAGCTCATAATAAAGTAGAGGACGCACTTTCAGCGTCGATCTGTGAGGTACCTAGCCTAGTCCGTTGCAGGGTGAAGGGAAAGAAAGAAGAAAACACAAAGGAGAAGGCGGAAGGCAAAGCAAGTTCGTCATTGAATCCATTCGCTCTCGACGATAACAACCGCCCATACCGAGCAGGAAACAAGACCTACGAAACCAACGATGAGATAAGAGCCCTCACCCGCCTCGATGCTGTGGACAATGGCATCAAGAACATCGACGACATGTTCAGAACCTGGCAAGAGGCATTCACTATCACGAAGATAGCGCAGGGGAGCTTCGGTTCGATTCTCAGAACCCAAATGAAGTCGGATCCGAGCAACTTCACGGTATGCAAATTAATGCCAATCAAGCCCAAAGAGGTTACGGAGTCCGCCGGTTCACTTCAAACCTACATCAAGGACGCCGCTGCTGAAATCAGAGTATTGGATAAAATGAGCGAAAGTCCTGGATTTGTCCAGTTTCGAAGTGCTCACGTCCTGAAAGGAAAGCTCCCGAGATTTCTTACGGACATGTTCCACGAGTGGGATAGAGATCATCCGAAGGATAAGACTCCCAGTGAGCATCGTGAGAGCGAGTTGTGGCTACTGATCGAGATGTCCGACGCAGGCACAGATCTCGCAACACTATTGAGGGGAGCGTTCCCAGATGGAACTTATTTGAACAAGGAAGAAAAGGGTGCACGCTTAAACCTGTACCAGGCATGGGATATCTTCTGGTCAGTGGCCGAGGCGTTGGCGCATGGTGAGATGAACGCCGAGTTCGAGCACCGCGATCTCCATCCGGGCAACATTTGCATCAAGAGGAAGCCAGTGAGGAGCCAGAGCGCCTCAGACGAAGGAGACTCCACCCTGGCTCCGCGATATACGAATCTCGAGGTCACACTCATCGACTATACCTTGTCGCGCGTAATACTCGAAAACGGTGAGAAAATCTACAACAGCATGGATGACGACGGACTGTTTGAGGGCAAAGGGAGGAGCGCGGTCGACCGCCAGCAATACAACACCTACCGCCACATGCGTGATGTGGTAGGATTCCACAGGGACCAAATACTCGATGTCAAGATCGAAAACCTTTGGTCACTTCATTTTCCCAAGACGAATCTCTTGTGGCTGCACCATATGCTGTTTGTGCTATTGAAGGAGATAGAGCGGCCTGTGGAAGATCAGCTGTTGGCAGATACACTGGCCTGTGTTCAGGCGAAGTTGAACCCTACCACGATTATGAACTGTGTTTATAAAGGAGCTAAGGGGTTAGTGGAAGCGTACATGGATGGGGCGTATTCTCAGTGATTCCTACTTCGCTGTGAGATGATTAGATGTTATCCCAGAGCTGTTAGATGTGTAGACGAAGTGAGTCATGAAGGTCCCACGAGAACTATGGGAGCGAAGATAGATTGCCTAATGACCTTAATACAATATTCTCAGAAGATATGGGCCAACGTACTGAGTCGAAGTGGTGGAGGAAAGGACGAGGTGCGGTACGTTGCGCAAATGATTACCTTAAGGCTAGTTCTATCTCCGAGAGCAGTATTCCGCGACAGAAGCAACGACTAGCGCATTCTGCACTCTCGCGTTGTTCATGTGTCAATGTCATAACCCCCAACGTTTCATGTAAGCTCACTGCCTTGCCTGTACCTGTACATTCCTCTGCTTCTCTCACCATGAGACTATTGCCCACCCTGAGGCCGCCATCATCTCAAAAAGAACCTTCGTCGCTCTTCATTCGCAACCATGGAACGCATTCGCAACGCCGTGAGACAACGGCTTTCCTCCCCCATCTACGAAGCTATTGACGACGACCCCGATAATGAAAGTACGCATCAGAGGGCGCCCAAACGGCGCTTCTCATGGCTCGAATACTCCATCTTTCTGCTCCTCGGCATATCCATGCTATGGGCTTGGTGAGTTGTCCACTCTAATCTAACCAACACCCTGTATGTCTAATTGTTTTGATAGGAACATGTTCCTCGCCGCCTCGCCATACTTCCAGCGCCGCTTCCACACCTCGCCCTCCCTCCTCTCAGCCTTCCCCTCTGCCCTCATCTCTGTTTCCACGGTCACAGGTTTCGCCTGCATGCTACTTCTCACACACCTCCAATCCGGCGCCAACTACCCGAATCGTATTATCCTCTCCCTAATCTTGAACATTGTCGCCTTTACGCTTCTTGCTCTCTCAACCGTCTTATTCAGAAGTGTGTCGCCAGGCGCATATTTCGGTTTCCTCATGGCCATAGTATTCACTGCCAGTTTAGCTACGGGATTTTGCCAAAATGGTGTTTTCGCATACGTCTCAGGCTTTGGGATGGGGGAGTATACACAAGCTATCATGACTGGGCAAGGTGTTGCAGGCGTACTGCCTTGTATAGCGCAGATCGTGTCAGTGCTATCAGTAAACGAGCCGGATGCTGAAGCAGGAAAAGATGGCGCGCCGGTACCACAACAGAGTGGAAAGTCCGCCTTTGCATATTTCCTAACCGCAACCGCCGTCTCAGTAGCAGCCCTTCTCGCATTCATGCTTCTCCTACGAAGGCACCCAGACTCAGCTACAGACATCAAATCCCCCATCGAAGGCGCGGAGGAATCTGAGCCACCCAGACGAAAAGTCGTCAGCCTCTGGACATTGTTCAAAAAGCTCCGCTACCTCGCCTCCGCCGTTTTCATCACTTTCTGCATAACGATGTTCTTCCCCGTATTCACTCAACAAATCACGAGCGTCAGACCCATTGATACCGCACCGCGAATACTCCAACCAGCCTGCTTCATACCCCTCGCTTTCCTACTCTGGAATACAGGAGATCTACTCGGACGACTCCTAACGCTCATTCCTAGCATGAATCTCGTTCGTTGGCCACGCGTGGTCTTCGCCCTCAGTATAGCTCGAGGCATCTTCATACCGTTATACCTTCTCTGCAACATCCATGGCCGCGGGGCCGCTATACCAAGTGATGCGTTCTATCTGATTATTGTACAGCTTTTGTTTGGAATAAGTAACGGGTATCTGGGATCTACGTGCATGATGGGAGCTGGGGAGTGGGTTGATGTCGAGGAGCGGGAGGCGGCTGGGGGATTCATGGGGCTGATGCTTGTGGCTGGGCTAACTGTGGGAAGTTTATTGAGTTTTGCTGTTGCATGATTGGCGCTATAGACGTCACGAAACCAACGGAGATATACATAAGGAGGCGTTGGCGTGGCATTGTAACGTATCGCATTGCTTAGAGGTCATCTAGCGGGATCTGGCACATGGACTATGCCATTTTGATATTTTGATATTTTGGTATAGCGAAGATTGTGTAAAAGACATGCATACCCTTTTTCCATGCAAGTCTGTCCCCTGAACGCCTCGAGTGGGGCTAATATATCTATGCATCCATAAGACACCGACCCTTCTGATCCCAAGCCACAGAGAAATGGACGCCGGTCACAATGCCTGTCTGCTTGCAAATGCAGTTTGAACGCTAAATATCTATACAAGAACCGCACTGGTACTCACTTTTGATCTCTCTCTGACTTCTGGACAACTGTTTCCGGTACTGCTTCGTCAGTAGCTTTCTCCTTCAACGCCTCTTCATCGACATCATCGTCGCTCTGATTCTCCTCCGACATGGCTTCCATCACATCATTGTACTCGTCTTGTGAGCGCCCATGTTCGTATGGGACTTCTTCCTTCTCAGCCTTAGTCTCACCCCCGCTCATCTGCCACTCCATGAGCTTGGCAAATGCTCCATTCCGGTCTCGGCTCAGTTCGGCGTAAGACCCTTGTTGGGCGACTTTGCCGTCAGGAGAGAGTACGATGACGCTGTCGGAGCGCTTGATGGTGGAAAGGCGATGAGCGATGGAAATAGTTGTGTTGTTACCTTTCAGGAGGGCAGCTAGGGCCTCATTGACAAGAGTCTCAGATTCGGCGTCGAGAGCAGATGTAGCTTCATCGAGGATCAGAATGTCTGGGTTTTTGACCAAAGCTCTTGCGATTGCTATTCGCTGTTTTTGCCCCCCTGATAGCATAGCCCCTCTTGGACCTACTGAAGTATCCAGTCCATCTGGAAAATCCTCGATAAATCTGCAATTAGCTTTCCGAGCAGCTTCAATAATCTCCCTGCGGGTTGCGTTTGGTTTCGCGTATGAAATGTTGTCTGCGATCGTTCCGGAGAAGAGTACGGGCTCTTGAGAGACAATACCAATCTTTCGTCGTAATTGTTTGGCGTTCATAGTTGCAATATCCACTCCGTCAATCCTGATGCAACCATGAGTTGGGGAGTAGAAGCGCAAAAGAAGTGAGGCTATCGTTGACTTTCCACCACCCGAGGGGCCAACAACTGCGATGTTTGAGCCTTGCGGAATCTCAAAGTCGAGATTATGGAAAATGGTGACTGCAGGTCGTGTTGGGTAGCTGAAAGTAACATTTTCAAATCGAATCGGTCCTCGAGCTGATTCCACAGGCTTGCCGGCGGTAGGGGCAATTGTTGGTTTTCTGTCTTGAAGCTCGAACAATCTGGTGGCGGCCCCAACACCTTTCATAAGTTCGGACCAGAAACCTGACAAGCCGAAGAGACTTGATCCGGCGTAGGCCGTGTACATCAGAAAAGACGTGAGCTCCCCAATACTGATGCCACCTGATTGCACCATACCTCCACCAACGTAGAGTAGAGCGAGTATTGTCATATTCCCCATTAGACCAGTCTAGGAGGGGTCAGTTGGTGACGCTGAACAATCGGAAAAGAGCTCACCGTGCTAAAGTAGGTGGCTGTGATGAATGCCTCTCTCTTCCCAAGACTAAAGATCTTCTTAACCTGCTTGTTGTATCTAGCAACTTCCAATATCTCGCCCGCAAACGCTTGACTAGTCTTTACATTACCAAGCCGCTCCTCCGCAATCTTGGTGAGCGTTCCTAGATTCTTCTGAATCTTGCGACTAAGATCCCTCATCAACCTACCAAAGACGAAAGTACCGATAGCGATAGGTGGAAGAAAGATAGCCAGAACACTTGTAAGTTTAAGACTTACATAAGCCATAAGCGTCAAGCCAGCAACACCACTGACCAAGGACCGCAGCCCATCAGAAAGATTCTGCGTGATACTCTTTCCAACAATAACAGTATCGGAGCTGAGACGAGATATCAGGTCACCAACCCTATTAGCATCGAAGAACTCTGCATTCTGGGTGAATGTCCTCCGGAAAAGCTGAGATCGCAGCCGCGCTACGATCCGTTCTCCCACAATACGAAGTATGAGGACACGGCCGTAGTTCGCTGAAGCGCCAACGATGAGAATGCTTCCTAGGGCGATGTATAAGGTCGAAAGGTCAAAACCGTAAAGCTGGCTCCCCATTTCTGGCTTTGTAGCGACATCGAGGAATTTACCAATCGAAAAAGGTATTGACATGGATATCGAAGACGATACTATCAAGAAGAGGAACGCCCATCCCAGAACTCCTGCTTCTGGTCGTGCAATCTTCACCAATCGCCAGGTTTCTCTTAGCCCTCCACCTCCTTGATCTTTCGGATCTTTGGCTAGACGGGCACTCAGATTGACTTGAGAAGCCTGGTTGGCTTTCTCAGATCGCGAGAAGCCGCGCTCTTCTTCTTCGTGGTTGAGCTCATCCTCTTCTACTTCTGTTGTCTCCTTTTTCTTCTCTGTAGCTGGACTGTTCGGCTGCTCCCTTGCTGCAAGTCTATTCTCTGGTTCCGGAGCTTTAGATTCCCTAGAGCGCGGCGTTGTAGTCCCGAAGGAACGTAATTGCACCGCGATAGTGGGATGACCATCGAAGGGTTGGAGGCGGCACCCGTTGGTCGGGTTGGGGTGGGTCAATTGAACATAGCTGCTCAATCCGGTCTTCGGCACTTGCGAATGTACCTGAGCTATGCATTGTAGTGAGTAAGAGGGTGTATGGCTGTGAGTATTGAGCGGATGATGTGCGGTGCTCAGCGCTGGAGCCTTGCTCAGTCGCTGAAGGAGCAGCTTAGAGCTGCGCATGTTATGGGAAGATGTCTGCCATCGGCCGCAAATACATTCATTCACTGGGCCTTAGGACACATCGCTGAGCATCAGAGCAAGACGGCGACTTGCTTGGGACGAAAAGTTGATCTGAAAAGTAAATAACATGAGCTACGGA
Source organism: Cladonia uncialis (assembly GCA_002927785.1). Classification (NCBI taxonomy): domain Eukaryota; kingdom Fungi; phylum Ascomycota; class Lecanoromycetes; order Lecanorales; family Cladoniaceae; genus Cladonia; species Cladonia uncialis. The sequence goes on from NAPT01000008.1 coordinate 103,583, forward strand.
AATGACGTGCATCGAGCGAAACTTAGTGCTACGCCAAAGGCCGCCAATCATCTACAACCCTCCTTGTACCAGGTTCTTCAACAACGCTGACTCCTCTGTATACCTACATCTTGGCGCGTCCGACTGTCCATAGTTACACCCAGTGACTTGTCGAACATTGAGTCATTGGACAAATGCCACAGCGGTCGTTTTAAAACCTGACGTCCGTCACGAGAATCAAGACTTTCCTGAGTGAACAAGCTTGACCGGTGTTAGGATGCCAGCACCATCTCCCCTTCCCCAGTACGTGTACAAGATAATTTCGGAGGCACCCCCAGATCCGCTCCCATCAAGCTTGCCTATGTCAGCACTCGACGCAAACGACGGCTTCATCCACTTATCCACAGCAGAGCAAATTCCAGCTACGGCTAGCCGCTTCTACGCCCACACCAATTCTCTATTCCTACTGAAAATTCCACTGGATCGTATTGAGGAGAGCACAAAGTGGGAAGAAGCGGGGAGTGGCTGCTTTCCGCATCTATACAGGGCAGAACTGGGGCGGGAAGAGGTCGTGGACGTCAAAGAGTTTAGGAGAGAAGTCCCGGAGCCCTGGACAAATGTATTGAGCAATGACGCATGGCTTCATTAATCAAAAGACGCAGGGTGCTTCCATAAGCTAGCCCCTCCATCAATGAGCATGTCCTGCCCCGCGCACCACCCTACAGCCTTGCTGCACAGAAACAGTATCCTTCCTTTCTGCTCTTTGGGATATCCAATCAGTCCAAACAAAGCCTCTTTATCAAACTGTTTCACAAGCTGCGGCTGCTTGACTTGAAGGCCTTGCATCATATCTGTCATCATGAATTGCGGATTACGAGAACTGACGCGTGTAGCGGGAGGAGAAAGCTCCATGGCCAAAGGTTTGACAAGACCGCGTACGGTGGCTTTGGAGCCGGCGTAAGCGGAGATGTCCTGGACGATGGTGCTGATGTGGGTAGCTACACTGCCAATGAAGACAATGGAGCCACCAGCGGGCTCGAGCTTATGATCTGGAAGATGAGGTCGGCCAAGTCGTTAGTGGGCCATCGCATTGGTGCAGGGTTGGGCGACTAGTAATGAGCCAGTGAACTTGCCGGATCAGCCGCAGGAAAGAGCTGAAAAACGATGCTGTTGACCCACATTGACCACGCCCGCGAATGTAGAGGTCAGATTCCGGTCCGAAGTGGTCAGGAAGGGATTGTTTGTCACAAGGCCTGCAGCATTGATGCTAATAGCAGAAAGTCAATAATACCTTTGAAACAAGGCACCGGGAGATACAGCACATGCTTAGTATCACTTGGATTACCTGTTCGCGATTGGCAACATATACCGATGTAGTATTCGGCCTTCACTCCATATTCTGACTTTGTTCATATCAAGGATTTTCATTCCCCGTAGCTTCAACAGAGCTGCCCACACCATCAGAAATCCTCGATAAGAAAGCGGGCGTAGGAGCCAAAGGTACTGGACCTGGGCATTTAAGCATTTGCCAAGGCTGACCTCGCTTTCGCAGGATCGGCAACGCGCATTGTTCAGGCAAGTTCAATTCCATCTAATACTAGCAAGAAGGACATCGATGAGGTAAACACTGTGGTGTTCACAGGCTCTAGAGCCAGCACGGCAATTGCAACTACCAGCCTGACAGTCTCAGGTCGTCAAAACTTCCGTTTGAGAGGCGCCTCGTAGCGGCCAAGCTTTCCCCAAGTGTCAGTGTCATTATGTGGATGGGGTTTTATGGTGCCAATTAGAGCCGATTTCATCACCCAAGCATTGCGTGACCGAGCCCGCTCGACGTGTGGGAACGCTTGCGTGCTCTTGCCTGGCTAGATGATGCAAGGAGAATAGATCATATCACGTACGATGAACAACGGGAGTTAGGCGATCAGATCATCCAATCGTATTACCGCTTTAGGGTGTCCTAAGAAGAGTAGGTCACATCGTGAATGCAGAATGCATGCTACCTCGAGTTGATCCACCCGATTGGTTCTTTCTTGCCGTTATCTCTCAGTTGAGAAAAGGATGTCAAGCGAGCGGCACATATAACTACACCTCTTATTCAGAGGTCCCCAGCTTTCGTCTGATGTAGGCTTTCGCATGACCACAGAAGACAACTCAAGTGTCTTCACTTTGAGATGCCAAAGCACTCCGCGCTTACGTTCCACTTCGTTAACGCTCAAGAATCTATCGCAATTGGTTCGGCACTACCAGCAGCATGTCTGATTGTCGTCGCTCTTCGCTTCTGGACTCGAAGGCTTCAGAAGGTCCAGATTGGTATGGATGATTGGTGGGCTGTTGCTGGTTTAGTGAGTAACCGTTATTAGAGTTCTTAAGGAGACTTGAACCAATCTTTATAGCTCACTGTCATTGGCGGAGGGGCGTGCCTTGTCAATGGCACGTCTGTCAAAACCAAGAGTCATGGTCTCGCTAAGCTGGAAATGTAGGGGCATGCATTGGTGTTATGGGTTACCCAACTCCTGCACCACCTCTATATCTCTCCCCAGTGGAACGGGCGCTATACTTAGACCCTACAACGGTACTGGTAGAAAAGGCATGTCTCGCAGTGAATGCTCTTGAGCGCTGCTTATCAAGTCTCGCCTAGATCTTGTTTCCTGCGCTCATACTTCTAACGCTGGCCCTTGGCTTCATCAAATTGAGTATCCTCTCATTCTATCGTCGGATATTTGTAACCAACCGCGGTACCACCATGGATATCATAACTAAGCTATCCATGTTGGTCGTTTCGTTATGGACAGTTGCGTTCGTCTTGCTTACCATATTTTGTTGCGGCACGAAATTCGCTGCGAACTGGGGCTCCATCCCAGAGCAGCGTCGGGACTGCCCTGTGGGATACACCATCAAATACGGTCTTGCAGTATCGGATTTGATACTGGATATATTCATTTTCATCTTACCTCTTCCATTCGTAAGCCTTTCCCAAGTTGGACTCTCCATTCGCTAAGGCTATCTAGATCTGGAGACTCAATTTGAAGCCCCAACGGAAGCTTGCCCTCAGTGGCATCTTCTTACTCGCCGCAATGTAAGACTTACCTTTTCATCAGACTTCAAACTACACTGGTGACTCTTAACAGGGCAGTCGGTGCATCCATTGCTCGGCTTGTCCTCTACATTCAGTCCGTAGAAGCGTACACTGGTGAGACTATTGTGGATATCAATCGTAGGTATCTGGATTTCAACCCTCTTTACTCCATAGTAATAATCTATCAGAATACGCCACGGTCTTCTTCTATTGGAGCATGCTCGAGTGCGGTCTTGCCCTGATTGCGGCATGCTTACCACCAACGAGCTATCTCTTCGCCCACCTCAAGATGCAATCTATTTCCAACAGCGTGCGTAGCTATCTGTCTATCAAGAAATTCCGACCCATTCGGCATACACCGGAGCTTTCTCGAGGCTTCAATACGAGGCATAATCAATGGGCTCCTTACGGTGAAGGAGATCAGAATTCGAATGCTTCGCACGCAGGCATATCCCATTCAAGACACCTAAAGCACGAACAACTCCATACAGAAGATCTCGAGATTGGATCATTAAGAGATGGTATTGTCCTTGGTCCCATCGTCGAATCATGACGTCCAAAGTGGAATGCCTAATATCTCGTTGGAAGCTACTACTGCATTAACCGCCAGGATGGAGTTGTTACGCTGACATCTGAGTGCTGCTTGTATTAGAATAAATAGGACTACACTGACCTTAGATGGGACGGAAAGGGCTCAAGACGTAGTGCATGTTTTATCAATGGTAAATAACCCTATATCAGTGAAGAAGTGTCTAGTAGGTTACTTCGGTGACAGTTGCAAGCTTAGCAGCATCAAGAGAATTACTCAAGCAAACTGTCCAACATGAAACTGATACCCAGTTCATTCAATATCACGTGCACGGGTTTGCGAAGTTTCTAACGCATTCACCGCATACTGTATTTACACAATCATGAGTGCGTAGCGCTTTGCAATTGTTTGGGGTATGTTGCCTAATTACGATCTAAATTCATGATAAAACAGATATATTCAAACGTTCAAGGCGCGCCTGTGCTGCTTCAACAAGAGCAGATCTAAGCTCCATTAGCACGACGATTCACACATATGAAGCAAAGACTAAGAGGCTGACGTACTCTCTTTCCAACAATTTCATTACTTGTGCAGTCTTCGCTTTACGTAAGTCAGGGGGTATCACATGCGTATCTTCATCATTCGTGGGTTCAGCATCTTGCGAACTCTCTTTCGCGCGTGCGATCAGGTCTTCCGCCAACTCCTGGGCCTGTGCTCTTGTTAACCGCATATTCAAACACTGAATACTCAAAAAAATAGTGACTTGCCTCACGAAACCTCCGCCATGCTTCAGAAGCCGCCTCCTCGTTCTCAAGGTCCTCCGTGGCTGGCGATTTGATGAATTCTTTGGTCTTTTCGACTTCTGCAATCCATTGCTTCTCCTTTTCACTTAGCTCATTACCTCCATGCCTGCTAAATTTCTTTCTTAAAGCCTCATAACGAGCTGTAAGTTCTTGATGTCTATCTCGAACCTTCTTAAACCGCTCCTCGACACTTGGATGGCCTTTACGTTTTACGCTGTCCAGATAGTGCCCAAGGTCTTTGCCAGTAACTTGATCAGCTCTTTGAGCTACTTCGTTTGCTCGATTTATCTGGTCCCGCAGCTCATCCTGTAGTCTCTCACACCGACGGAAAAGATCCGCTGCCGCGAGCCCCAATTTATTAGTTTCATTACTCAGGACCCGATGTGCCTGGGTCATGAGATCAAGGGTAGCAGAGGAAAGGCGGATCTCTTGGTTAAACATCCTATGATGACGGGCTGGGACGTGTTTATTAATGAAAGTCGGCAAGGATGAATCCTCGAATAAGACTTTTGCAGGCTGATAGGTTTTCCGTGGCGGGCCAGGAGTGAATAGGTTCATTTCAGGTATATATGTATCATTTCCGTTGTCTTCCGGTGCTGGCGTTATTTCAGGGTCAGGCTGATCTAAAGTTGCTGCTTGGGCTGCTCCATTTACGGCTGTCAAAAGAAAATAGCCTAAGTCCGAATCTTGAAACACCAAGCAGGCAGTAACTGAAGGATCTGAGTCAGTATCTCGCTCTGGGTCATATGACAGTATTTTTTCCCTTAGTGTCCCCGGCCCGTTTCTGATTATCTCCATCCGGAATGGGGCGCCGACTTTCTCGTTGCTCTGCAACTCTTTCTCGAGTCTCCGTACCCAGGGATCAAGCGAGAAGAAGAACACCCCTCTGCTGTGGGTGATAAAAAACGAATAGCGAGAACTCACGTCCGCGGTGAACGTTGGCCATTCTAGATCGAGGCATTCCGAGGATCTTAAGGTATCCAGTGCTTCGAGTGTCACCAAGTAGGGATCATTTGGAGGTGGCAGCAGGATATTTGGCTGTGAAGGAGTTAATCTAGGTGTGGTATTGACAAGAAAGGGTTGAATGCGGACAACAAGCTTACCTTTTTACGAGGAAGCCACTGGCCCTCGACTCCCTCCAAATCTAGGCATACGTAGACTCTGCCACTTCTTGTCACGAGGCAGATCACAGAGGTGGGAATACCGTTGTCGTCCAAATATTCTGTCTCAGAATCCAGGTCATCGTCACCCAAAAATTCCTTTGGGTTCGACTTTCCTGCGATTACATATATGTCGGACAACTCTAGGTCTTCATCTACCTCGTCGGAAAACATCTGGAAGGGGCCTTGCAATCGCGGTATAGGACCGGGATGAATAGGACGCTTGTAGACTTCAACTTCTGTTCCGTCTTCTGACTCATCTAGAGTTGGCTCTTGGCTGTCTAAACTTCGAATCCACTCATATTGATCACGGTATTGTCGTGATTCCAGGGTATCTTTCTCATCCCCGTTCAGGGTCGATGCCGATTTCTCCACAATGGAGCTAGATAGTGCAGGTATTAATGTTGATGATGGTTCCCATGTGGAGGGGAGGAGCGGACATAAAGCGTAAACATCACCACCTTTCGTGGCGAGCCATAAAGCCGTTGCTGACCATGGCGACTCATCACTCAATCCACTGCCTCCAAAATTGGCCGAAGCAATTTCCAATCCCAGAGCATCTGATGTGTATTTCCTGTTGATTCCGAATTTGTCAGGAGCAAAATTCTCTTCTTCTGAAGTCCCTGTCATGAGTTTCTTGAGGTCAACGGCAAGAGCTGGACTATCAAATGACCATCGGTTGTCTTGGTTAAATTCCCAGAGTCGTACAATTGCATCAACCGTGACCGTGACGAGACAATTGCCTGCTACTCCGTATGGATGCCATAGGATGTTGGTCACTTGGCCTTGTGATAGAACATGGCAAGTTGGACCAACGGTGTAGGTCTTGAGTTTTATTGCTTGATTCGGAATCTGGCCCAGCAAAGAAGGATCAGGCAGTACAGCAATGTGTACCGTATGTGAGGTTGCAATCGCAAGCAAATCTCCATTTGGAGCTATTGATAATTGGCGAATTTTCTCTCCAATAGAAACTTTAAGAACCTTGATAGACCATCTGTTAGCGAATGCGAGTCCTTCATGTGGTCTCCCTTACTCTGTAGCTACCATCCTCAGGACCATCCTCTTCGTTTATCACTCTCTCCTCCTCAGCAGAAGCCTTTGGTTTCTTCGAAGGTGTTGCTTGGAGCTCCTCGTCCTCTGCCTTAAGAATTGAGAGATCTGACCATCGGATGTGCTTCCCTGCAACAACAAAGACTTCTATACCCCGGCGAGCGATGGTCTTACTAGGCCCATTAAATTCAGTGTGATCAGAGCCTCTGCGAGTATGTTGTGCTGAGCTATGTGCAGATTTGGGATCACTGAAAAGCTGGAATCCAGGTGAAGGTCTAGATAACCAGCTCGGGGTGTAGCTGATGGTCTTCGGCATGGTATATTCTGAAGGCTGTATATTGGGGCTGGAAGACAGGTCAGCAAACTTTTACAAAGAAGCAGTCCATATGTCCCCTCCTCTGTTTGCAGGATGTTGGCAGCAAAAGCACCAAACACTCAAAGTCGCGTAGTGAAGCGCGGCGCGCTTTTGCTAGCCGCCTGCAGCTCTACGTTACCATGCCGTCACTCGAACATAGAAAGCTACAAGTTAAAGTCACTATGCCAGTAACCATGCAACCTACTGTTGACAGGCTTGACAAGCCTAGTGCCTATTATCTAGGAAGAGTAGGTACATCCCTTTTCTCGTGGTTTGACTTCTACACAGGTTATTTGCCTGGCTAACATAGGATCTCATTGACAGAATAAAAAGCGTAAGTATGGTCGCGACCGAGATGACGATGATGTGGGCCGTGAGCGGACACCTGAAGAACCAGAGGACCCGTTGAAAGATGCAGCGACCCTTTACGTTGGCAATCTGTGCGTGGAGGAGCTTCGTTCACTCACTTGTGAGGGTCAGTAGCTCACATCTGCTAGTTCTTTCTACACTACCGAAGAGCAGATACATGAACTTTTCGCTAAGTATGCTACCTCTTCCATGTTTTGAGGGACAATGCTGATATGCATGAAGATGTGGAGAGATCAAACGACTTGTAATGGGCCTGGATCGATTTCACAAGACACCATGTGGATTTTGCTTCGTCGAGTACTACAATCATCAAGACGCCTTGGATTGTATGAAATATATTGGAGGCACTAAGTTGGATGAACGCATAATTCGTACAGATCTGGATCCTGGTTTTCAAGAGGGTAGACAATATGGGTATGTGGAGCTCTTGGAGTCTTGACGCGCTATTCTTGTCTAACAACAGAGAACAGGCGAGGAAAGTCTGGTGGTCAGGTGCGAGATGAATACCGCGACGAGTATGACCCAGGTCGAGGAGGTTACGGACGTGCAATCGCAGAGGAGCGGCAGAAAGAGGAGGATGAATACGGCAAAGGAAGATGATGTGGGAACGCACAGTCGAATTGGCATTTAGGATAGTACGGATTCCTGCGATCAGATCCTCGATCAGCAAATACCGTGCCAGGTCGTGAATCAAGTTGGGCGCGTCTTCGAGTTTTCTGGGCGCTCTCTGAATCGGCACGAAGGTACTGGACTTGCGCCCCGCTACTCTAGCAATTAAAGCGTCTACTTTGGATCTATCCATCTCTAACTTCACCACCTAACATGTCTTTAACTTGCTCCAGCCACCAAACATGGATTCTTGCATCTTCGGTCAACTCAGGATGGAAGCTCGTTCCAAAAACATTGCCTTGCTTGACGGCAACGATATCTCCAACATCATCCTTCAAGCCCATCGCAGCCACCTTTTCCTTCAGTGTCCGACTTCTGCCTGGTAAAGTAGCCATTACTTCCACAGGCTGGAGGATTTGATCCTTGGCCCGGTCTCCTTCGGCTTCTTTAGCAGGCGCAATGACATTTTCGTCAGAAGCCGCTTCTTCCATTTGTTCTCCCTGTATCACTGGCAGCAACTTCTCTACCACTGGAGCTCTTATGAAGATCCCATTAAACAGTTCGTTTTTGACTCCATCTTCTCTTGGAGTGAGGAATGGCAAAGCAAGTGGCGCCTCGAAGCTTTCGGTTTGTCTCCCAAAATAATTGCGGTTTACTCTTACGTCTAAGCCGCCTATTAGGTCTTGTCCTCCCTGTTTCGTTCGATTTGCGGCCTCAGCGAGTAGGATGAGCCCAGCACAGGTCCCCCATGTCGGTTTCCTACGTACTCTTTGAGCGGGTAGTTAGCTCCAATGCCTCATTGACAATTGGGGGTGAAGAAATTCATACTTGACGAAGTCTCGCAATGGCTCCAACAAATTCGATCGGGCAGCAACCAGAGAAACTGCAGTGCTTTCTCCACCAGGTATGATAAGAGCATCACACCTTTCCAGCTCTTGTGCTGTTCGCACTTCGATGAAATTCCATTTCCGATTGTGGCTAAGAGTTACTTCAGGGGCAGCCTGATGCAGGAGTTTGAAGTGCTCGTAGAATGCACCTTGTAAGGCAAGTACGCCTACAATGATGTCCTTCGGCATGAGAAAAAGATCAAAAGATTAGCGACATTCGAGTTCAACTAAACGACGAGATAGCCCCAAACGTCACACTAAAGTACTGCCGGACGGAGTCTGAGACGGCCCGAAGCAAGTAGGAACCGCAGCCAAATCCCGAAGTTTTTCTTTTCAATTGGTTTAATATAATACTATATCAATAGTAAGTGATCATGAATACCTTCCTGCCATACTTTCTGAGCACCAACTTCTCTTGTTTACCGCCTTAATGGCCCAGTTCCAGAAAGGATTGAAAAATATCCTTCAAAAACACCCGAATGACGTCGTCTTCCTTTCCGCCCTCCGCACCCCCATAACCCGCTCCTACAAAGGCGGCCTCCGCAATGCCTATCCAGAGCAGATGCTCGCAGCCGTAAGTCATCTATCCCATCCTTCCATTTTGCTCATCTGACCCTTCCAACCCTAGGTCCTCCGCGCCACCCTAGATCAAAACCACAACGTTCCCCCCTCCAACATCCAAGATGTAGCGGTTGGAACCGTCCTCTCCGAGCTCGGTGGCAGCAAAGCCGCCCGCATGGCCCTCAACCACGTCGGCTATCCCTCCAGTACATCCCTCTATACCGTGAATCGAGCCTGCGCCTCCTCCTTACAAGCCATCACCACAATTGCCGACTCCATCTCCGTCGGCCGCATCGACATAGGCATAGGCGCCGGCACGGAGTCTATGACACGAAACTATGCATCCAAAGCCGTTCCCACCGACCTCTGGCCCGAATTGAAATCCTCCCCCGTCAAAGAAGCGAGAGATTGTATAATGCCCATGGGCATCACGAGCGAAAACGTAGCAGAGCGATACAACGTCAGTCGCGCCGACCAAGACGCCTTTGGCGCCGCATCGCACACCCGCGCCTTCGCCGCTCAAAAATCGGGTTTCTTCGCCAAAGAAATCGTCCCCGTAATCGTCACGAACCCACCTAGCGAAACCCAGCCGTCGGAAGAAACCGTCAAAGTAAGCGAAGACGATGGAATCCGGCACAACGCCACCACGGAATCCATGGCGAAATTAAAACCCGTCTTCAAAGAAACAGGCACCACAACCGCCGGAAACAGTTCACAGATCTCAGACGGCGCATCCGCCACCCTCCTCTGCCGCCGCTCCACAGCCAGCTCGCTCGGTCTCTCATCCTCCATAATCGGGAAATTCGCCGGATCAGCAGTCGTAGGCGTGCCGCCTGATGAGATGGGCATCGGGCCCGCGTACGCCATACCCGCATTGTTAGCAGCGATGGGGATCCAGAAGGAGGATGTGGGCGTTTGGGAGATCAACGAGGCGTTTGCCAGTCAGGCGTTGTATTGTATTCGGGAATTGGGGTTGGAGGGGGCGATGGAAAAGGGGCGAATCAATCCGCGGGGAGGGGCGAT
>NAPT01000900.1:0-10091 GCA_002927785.1 Cladonia uncialis
AATTTTAATAAAAAAATTAAAGATAAACTTATTTATAATTTAATATATTAGAATTTTATATTTTTTATAATAATAATATATTTAATAAATAATTAAATATATAAATAATATTAAAAATAAAAGATTTTTAATTTTTATCTAAAAAAAAAAAAAAAGAAAAATATATTAATTATAAATTTTAAATTTAATTAAAAAAATAAAAAAAAAAATAAAAAAAATAAAAAAAAAAAAAAAAATTTTTTTAAAATAAAATATTATAAATATTATAAAAAAAAATATTATAAAAATAAATATTCTAAAAAAAATTAAATTATAATAGTTAGAATTAAATAATATATATATATATATATAAATTATAAAGATTATATTTATATATATTATTTAATATATTTTAGAAAATAAAAAATAAATATATTTTATATTATAAAATTTAAAGTTAAGATAAAATAAAAAAAATTTTAAAAAATTTTAATAAAAATATTTAGAAATCTAGAGTAAAGATTTAATTTATAATAAATAATTATAATTAATAACTAAATCTATAATAAATTAGATAATAATAATTTTAATTATATTAATTTTATTAATAATTTATTAGATAGTAAAGAATTAAGCTAGTTATAGAAAGTAAAATATTTATTATAATCTATAAATAATAGAGAGTTTTATTTAGAATATAAATAAAATATAGTCTAGATAAATAAAGAACTTAATAAAATTAAAGCTAGAATAGCTAAAATAAGAATTAATTAAATTTAAAAAGAAATTAAAGATATTAAAAAATAAATTAAATATTAATATATTATATATATTAGAGATCTAGAATAGAAAAATAAGTTATTATATATATAAATATTTAAGATAGAAAAATATATTAATAAGATTATTAATAAAAACTTTATAAATATCTTGATATAGACTTTAAACAAGGATGAGATAAATTATTTTATATAGAATATAATATAATTAGTATTTATTTTTAAAATAAAAGAAATTTTTTAATTTATTATTAAAGAAATTAATAAAAATAATAAAAAAGAGCTAGTTATTATTAAAATAATAGTTATATAAGAGATCTATAAAATCTTATAAAAAAATTATTATAAGAATTTATTTAATATAATATATTTTAAAATAATAAAAGACTTTAAATTTTTAAAAAATAAAAATATATTATTTTTAAATAGAAGATTAATATTATTATATTTTAAAAAAATAGTTTAGTAAATTATAAAGTAAATAGCTAAATTTTTAAAATATTATAATAAAATTTTGCTAAAAATTTTTATTAAAATTAATAAAAAAGATTTTAATTCTTTTTTATAATTATTAAAAAACTAAGAGATTTTTTAATAAATAGATTAAATAATAGAATTTATATATAAATTAAAAATATAGCTACTATTAAATTTTATAATAATAAAAGATTTTAATTTAAAATTAAAATTAAAAAAATTATAATTAATATTGTCGCGGATTCCGAGGCCTGGAAGGCTCTGCGGAAGGCTTCCGCTAGCATGTACTTAGTACCTTTTCGCTGCAGAAGAAATCAACATCTTTACCACCACAGAAATCCTAGCATTTTGGTAGCAACGGCTACATACCACGCCTGATACATCTATCAGGCACCATAAGCCGTCATCATACGGCTTACCAGATAGCGGTTCACCCCTATCGAAACCAATTACCGTCTGTTCGTTGCCATCGAAGGCTTCCGCTGCACCGCACCCCGCAACGAACATCATCACCACCTCTTGATGACCTACGGCCCGAACCCGCAGAGCCTCGATACCTTGCAGCATCTCGCAAGGCTACGACAATATCAAGAGCTGGAATCGTACGTCTATACTGTCTAGGAGGGCCTCTTAGGCCAATTGGCACCGTGAGGTTCAGTGTCGCCTCACTTTGCGAGAACGGAAGGAGCGATTTCGGAACCAAGGAAACGACCCGCGGAAGAAGGTGCCTCCCACCTTCTGTTGGGAAAATCTCTTCGTTGTGACTCACATTCTTTCTTGATTGCTCCTCACAACTGCTTCTACAGTATCTGCTGAAGGCTTCTGTAACATCGTACCGTGAAGTCTTCGTTGTGCACTTCGACGAGCTCTTAGCCGTCGACAGTGCTGTCAGCCATCCTGGCGCCTTCCAGTGACCCTGACGGAGTCTCCTTGTTCGGTCTAGATCAGCAAATCATTCCTGAACTTTCACTTCGTTGCGTCCTGTTAGGGTATCAAATCAATTGCTTCAACAAAACCGAATCTCCCTTCAAACAGTACATTTCAGAAGAAGCGATCGTTTTAGCTGCAGGCGTAGTAGCACTCTACGCTCAACCAGAAGACTACCATCCTCCCACTCCTCCTGAGAGCTCAGACCATCGGAATCGAACTCGAACTCGCAGCACCACTCCTGCTAGCGTTGGATACCCCCCAAGCTGGGTTCTTGATCGCACACTCCTCACCTCAGCAGTCAAACGATTCGTCGACGAAGCTGAGCAGCTAAAAGACAACGTCGTCTACCAACAGTGGTTGGAAGAAGAGCTGGACAAAAATATCATACAAACTCCTGCAGCCCCGATTCGAGATAATCGTGATCGTCATCGCCGTGAACAGTCAATCCCTGGAGAGTTCCCCGATAGCGTACTCAGCCCTCAAGCACAGCCTCGTGAATCTACGGAGTCAGTCCCTCGGAGATCACCAAGAGCCAACATGTCTAGTGCTCAGCCGGTCGACCCTAGCAGTGAGGATTTCACTGTACGCCAGCTTGACACGATACGCACGATTTTTAAAGCGGTCATGGAGGAAGCCCTTCAGTCCTCTAAGGGCAAGAAGCCAGACCGGCCGGAAGGTAGCAATCGAGGCCGTTCTCGACGTAGGACACCTAGTCAGGAACGCCGTCGGGACTCTAGTAGGCCTCTTAGGCCTCACCAATCTTCTCGCAATAGGTCTCGGTCTCGGCCTCGTCGTCAGCGTGACGACCCAGATGACCCTAGTGATGATCCATATCGGAGGGACCGTTCACGTCAGCGGGATCGCTCACCTCGGCCTCATTCTAGACGTCGTGACCGTCGAAGAGACCCAGATCCGCCATATGACTCTGACGCCTCTGCTGAAGGCTTCGGCGAACGCCCTCGTGGCGGCGAAGATAACCGCTTCCGTCCAGAGGAAATTGGTTACTTCAACCCCTACCTTGAAGTCTCCAGCAGCGCCCCTGCAGGCGATATCACTAACATTGGCGACAAGACCTTCTACCGGAACGTACACCTCTTCGTCGATGCTTTTAAGGATGTTGCTAGCACGAAGAGTTCGGGACTGGTCCGTCGAAACCTCAACAAGTGCCTACGCGGTGGTGCTCAAGACTGGTGGATAGGTACTCTGTCAGATGTCGAACGAGAATACGTGCGCGAAGGACATGGCCTGGAACGCTGGGAGCGCTTCCTATTTCGCCGCTTCAAGCGTACCCAGTCCAGTGCACTCAAGGCCTTAGAGGACGACCACTACACCATTGACGATGCCAGACAGGGTCGTGAGACGGCCCAGTTCGTCAGCGCCGTAGTCCGTAATGCCAAGGACGCTGGCATCTCTACTACTTCCGCACAGCTTACCTTCGCATGGAACAAGATACATCCTGACCTACGAGGGTACATACGTCGGCCCTCTGAGAGGACTACAATGACGGACTTCATTGATGAATTGGAGGACATGAAAGAGGTTTGGCATGACAAGTACGCCCGCAGACAAGAGCCGTCTCGTGCGTCGACTAGTCAGCCACAACGTCGGCAACAAGGTAATAACGATCGTCGTTTTCCACCCCGTCAGTCTCCTGGCCAATTTGGCCAATTTCCTGCTGCTGGATACGGGGCTGCTAGACAGCCGTTTCCGTTCCAACAGTACCCTCAACAATTTCAGCAGGGCTATGCTTACAATAATCAACAGCCACGAAACCCAAATCCAACAAACGTGCAGCAGCAGCAGCCTACTCTGCAGCTGCCTCTTCGCCAGCCCTTGCAGATTACGGCTGGCAATGCAGGTTCCTCGGGACAGAAGAACGACCAGCGAAATCAGCCCGCTGGACCTACTGACCGTCGGAATGGACAATGGAATGGTGGCCAAGGCAATGGACAGAGTTGGCAGAATCGAAACTACAATCGTCCGTTCTACCGTAAGGCACAGGGTGCCTACGTCGCCGACGAAGAAGATGAACAACAGGATACCCTTGAAGGGGAAGATCAATATGACGACTACGGTGACTTCGCCTCAGAGGAACAGGAAAATGTCGAAGGAAATGCCGCCGATGTCAATCATATTGCGCCTACTGTATACTACTCCTGTCGACGCTGCAAGCAAGCGTTTCCTTCTAACAACAAATTGCACAAACATGTACGTTCATGCCGTGATCTGCAAAAGCCTTCTGAGGCCTCCAAGCCTTCTAAGGGCCTGTCGAAGCCTTCTACAGAACCCTACACTGAAGCGTCAACTGAGTCCTTCCTCGCCGACGCCACAAGCGATGTCGTTCGGTCTACCGCCCCAGCGGAGGCCAATCCTGGCTATGGCTTTCGCAACTGGCACTACATGGAATTTTCCTTACGGATGTCACGAAGTGGTCCACTCTCCGTCGTCTGCTACGACACTGGTTGCACTATGTCTCTCATTGATGAAGCCTTCCTCAATGAACAGTGTCCCGATGTCAAGGTTCAGATTCTCAGTGACGCCATCAACGTACGTGGTGTAGGCGACACCATGCATCAGTGTAACACCTTCGCCGTATTGGACTTCTACATCCCAGGCAAGACTGCCTCTGGAAATGCGGTACTTGCTCAGGTTACTCGAGAGGTCCACATAGTGGACAGGCTTAAAGCCAAGGTCCTCATAGGCATGGACATCATTGGACCAGAACGAATGAGCGCCAATGTGGACACGAAGCTTCTGTCTATCGGGAGCTGTGAAGGGACTACGGTACCTGTTACGATTACGCCCAGACCGAATAGTAAGGTTCGAAGGGCTATTCGGTCTCGCGGAAAAATGACTATCCAGCCGCACGCACTTACGCAAGTGCCCATTAAATTGGCTGGTTCCCTTCCCTCTGGAAGAGACTTCAGCTTCCAACCGGAGTACAACAGTAACACCAGAAGCCTTCGGCAAGCAGGCGCCATCTACGCTCATGTTGTCGACTCCAACATGTCCTTCGTTCAGGTACGAAATGATAGTGACAACCCTATTGTCATACCTCGTCATGCCCGCCTAGGAATGGTAACCGAACTTGAAGAGGAGGGATGCTACGCCGCCGGCGCCGAGGATCACGAACTCGCTGGCTGGAAGCCAGACGCCACCGTTAAGGTTGGTGGCGCTGCCAAGGTGACTCGTCTTCCAAATGGCGTTACCATCCATGGTTCGGAGGACTCCTCAGAGGTCTTAGAGCTCTCTAAGGTCTGTGAGGACTTCCCAGAGGTATGGTCTGAAGCCATTGGCACGATCGACATCCCGCCAGCGGAACAATTACAAATCCCACTGGTCGATGGATGGCAGTCTACCAAACTAACAACGAAGGTCTATCCGCTCAGCCAGAAGGATCGAGACTTCGTTGACAAGGAATTCGATAAGCTACATGAACAAGGACGAATGGACTGGACCACGCAACCTACACCTTTCGGCTTCCCAGTATTCGTTGTGTGGCGTACAGTTCATGTTGACGGAACTCCTCAACGCAAGGGCAGAGTAGTGGTCGACATTAGAGGCCTTAATGCTATTGCGGTGAAGGACTCGTACCCCTTGCCCCTCCAGACAGACATCATCTCCGCTGTACGAGGCTGTCGTTATATCTCTATAATCGACTGTGCCAGTTTCTTCTTCCAGTGGCTAGTCGCCGAAGAAGATCGTCACAAGTTCACTGTCGTCACCCATAGGGGTCAAGAGTTTTTCAATGTTGTGGTCCCCGGCTTTTGCAATTCGCCTCCATACGTGCAACGCCGTATGGACCTATTACTCCGAGACTTCCGTCATTTCTGTCGTGCCTATGTCGATGACGTAGTAGTCTTCTCTACCACCCTAGAGGAGCATCTGCAGCACCTACACGCGGTGTTTAAGAAGTTTCAGGCTCTCGGAATACGCCTGAAGCCTTCGAAGGCCTTCATTGGGTACCCCTCTGTTACCCTGCTTGGCCAACGAGTTGATGGATTAGGGCTCGCTACGGAGGAAGAGAAAATTAAAGCCTTACGCGAACTTCAGTTCCCTCGAAACCTTGGAGAGCTCGAACGGTATCTAGGCCTCACAGGATGGCTTCGGATGTACATACCGTACTACGCACAGATCACCGCTCCTTTGCAGACCTTGAAGACGAATATGCTCAAGGGTTCACCAAAGGCAGGCCATGCCCGCAAGTCGTTTGTTCGGAAGGAAATCACCTCCCCTACCAATCTTGAGCTCAAATCCTTTAAGCTCATTCAGGAGAGGTTCTATAATCCTACATTCCTACACCACTTCGACCCGAAGCGTCCATTGTTCCTAGACGTCGACGCTTCTAAGGAGTATGGGATCGGTGCAATCGTCTATCATGTTGAAGGAGACCCTGACGTGGCCAGCGTTACCAAGGAAGGAAAAGCCATGGAGTTTCCGCGGCACCGAATCCAGCCCATCATGTTCCTCAGCAAGTTACTTTCCGCGGCAGAGAAGAACTACTGGCCCACAGAGCTTGAGGTCGCAGGCATCGTCTGGCTAGTCCGGAAAACTCGACACCTCATTGAGTCAGGAGCCAGGGTACACACTGCCGTCGTCTTCACCGACCACACCGCCGCGACAGAGATTGCGCGGCAAACTACTCTGACATCCTCTAGCACGGACAAGCTGAATCTACGGCTCATCAGAGCCTCCCAATACCTGTCACAGTTCAGTCTTGACGTTCGCTATCGCCCCGGCAAAATCCACTTGGTGCCAGACGCCCTTAGTCGTCTTCTCGGTACTGTCGCCTCCGAGAATGAGAACACTGACATTCTTGATGACCTCACTGTGGAGCAGCCAGCAGCTTACTCTGCCACCTTGGTCGAAATGTCCGAGGACTTCCGTCAGAAAATCATCGATGGGTACGCCCAGGAATCACAGTGGCGACGAATCCTCGAAATCGTCAACCCCGGACCGAAATCAGCAAGCTCCTCAATAGCCACCGAGGTAGCTTCGGCGGGCAAGAACCCTGCTACTTCCCCGCCGAAGGCCTTCAACCCTTCTGAAGGTCTGCCAAAGCCTTCAGGACCCCTCAACACCTCTGAGGGCCTGCCAAAGCCTTCAGAGGCCCTCAGCCCTTCAGAGGGCCTGCCGAAGCCTTTCGCAGACATGCCTCAAGGCAAGGACTTAGCTGCGCTTATGACACCTGATTCGGCGCCTCTGACAGAAGTCAAGGATAAGGGGACTAGGTTTAGTTACAACAATGGTCTAATCTACTTCCATGATGCCGACGGGACTCAGCGGGTGTGCATTCCAAGGTCCTTACACAAGGAGGTCTTCCAGTTGGCCCACGACGAGCATGCACACAGCGGGTTCCATCGCACCTACGAGCGCATTGCTGGCTCGATGTACCTTCGACGTCTTAGTGACTCCCTCAAGCAGTACATCCGGCACTGCCCTGATTGCCAAGTCAATCAGACTAAACGACATCCACCCTATGGCGCTCTCACGCCCATGCCGTATTCTACGACGCCCTTCCATACGATTGCGATGGACTTCATCCTCGCCTTGAAGCCTACGGCACACACCGCTGGAGGACTTGACTGCCTCCTAACGATCACCTGCAAGAGTACCAAGCGAGTGCTTCTAGTCTCCGGAAGGGAAAGGTGGGGATCAAAGGAATGGGCAAACGCAGTCATCACGGCCCTAATAGGTCATGACTGGGGCATTCCGGTCGCTATTATCTCAGATCGTGATCCCAAATTCATGTCCTCCTTTTGGCGCTTTGTCTTTGAGAAGTTGGGAACTTCCCTGTTGACGTCAACTGCCTATCACCCGCAGACGGACGGTCAGTCCGAACGTACTAACCAAACCGTCGAAATCGCCCTACGTTACCTCTTGACGTCTCACCCTGATGCAGACTGGACTGAGTTCTTGCCATTCCTTCAAGGTAGTCTCAACAATTCCACTAATGCCACTACGGGACAGGCTCCTAACGAACTTGCATACGGCTTCAAGGTACGCGACTCCTTGAACATGCTTGCCGACTTACCCGTGGAAGACCTTCGCCGCCTCCGAAGCATCCGTCGGAAGGAGGCGGAAGAGGCTGTTGCCTTCGCAAATGCTACTGCAAAGGCAAGGTACGACAGCACCCACAAGCCGATCAGCCTAAAGGAGGGCTCTCAGGTCTACCTTCGCTTGCACAAGGGATACAAGATTCCGGGTCTTGATAATCGCAAGCTGTCCCATCAGCGCGTGGGACCATTCACCATCAAGAAGGCTATTGGCCCTCTCGCGTATGAGCTCGATCTTCCGCCAACCATGCAGATCCACCCTGTAATCTCCATAGCACATCTCGAGCCCTTACCCTCCGAGGAGGATCCTTTCAATCGTCCTCGTCCAGACAATCCACCTCCCGTCTCAGCCGTTGGAGACGACGCTCCTGAATATGAAATCGAGCGTCTGCTTGGTAAACGAATCTCGGGAAGAAAGCTTCAATACCTTGTTAAGTGGAAGGGCTATTCGCACTACTGGAATCGATGGTACGACGTCGCCGATCTCGAAAAGGCACAACGACTTATCACCGAATACGAAGAATATCATGCTAGCCGTCCGCGACCAAATAGAGGTCGCATCCAAGCCTTGGAGACCTCCGCGCCTCAATCGCTGCTGCCGAAGGCTTCCGAGGCCGCTGCAACGTCGCCACCGCTGAAGAGGGGTCGCGGCCGCCCTAAGAAGGCAGCCACCACTGCTGCCACTCCTCCTCCTGATGGTACTGAGCGGAGGAAACGAGGTCGCCCGCGCAAAGCTTAAAGCCCTACAAGAGGCTTCGGTTGCTTGGAAGGCCTAGCAGGCCCTGCGGAAGGCTTCGGTTGAGAGGAAGGTCGGCTACAATTTGCCTTGACGTAATACTACTGGTTTGCAGCGAATTGCCTTGCATGTCTACAGCTACTACTACCCATGTATCTAATCTGCAGCTTGCCATCGAGGCGATGGCATTTTTCTGTTGGGGGGAAATTGTCGCGGATTCCGAGGCCTGGAAGGCTCTGCGGAAGGCTTCCGCTAGCATGTACTTAGTACCTTTTCGCTGCAGAAGAAATCAACATCTTTACCACCACAGAAATCCTAGCAAATATTCTAGTTAATAGTAGATTTATTAGAGATCTAATTAAATTTAAATTTATAAAAAGAAATTTATTATCTATTTATACATAAATATTATATATCTTAATTAATTTTAATAAATTTAAGATTAAAATAATTAAAAAATATATTAAAATACTTAGCTTAAGAATTAGTTATTAATATTTAAAATATTAATTTAATTTAATATTAAAAAAAATAGATAATATTATTTTAAAAATTTTATAATTAATAATAATTAAATTTTAAATTAATTAAAAAGTTTAAAAAATATTATTTAATTAAAATAAATTTATTATAAAATAAATAAATTTTTTTTTAAATATTATAATATAAATAATAAATAAATTAAAAAAAAATCTTTTTTAAAAAAAAAAATAATATTATAAAATTATAAAATTATTATTAATATTTTTATTTTAATATAATTATTTAATAAATATAAAAAATATATAAAATTATTTTAAAAAAAAGCTATTAATTAAATTTTATTTTAATATTAATTATAAAATTATAAAATTAAATTATTATTAAAAAAATAATTTATAAAAAAATTAATATATTTATTATTTTAAAATAAAATAATAAAATTAGTTAATTATATAAAAAAAAATAAAATTAAAAAATTTATTTAGAAATTTAATTTTTTAATAAAATATTTAATATTATTTATTTTAAAATAAAATAAAAAATTATATTTTTATATAAATTATTAAATTTTAAATATAATTATAATAAAAAATAATTATTTTTTTTTATTAATTAATAAATTATAAAATAAATTATAAAATAAAAAATAAT
>NAPT01000901.1:0-10022 GCA_002927785.1 Cladonia uncialis
GAGGGAGAGGGTGGAGAAGATGAAGAGGGGGGAGAGGAAGCAGAGGAATAATGAGAAGAGGGCAAGGAAGAGTGGGGGTGGTGCGGGATGAGGGCGTTGTGGTTGGGTATTTATGAGCTATGAGTGCATCATCATCATCATGCGTGTGGATGGTAACGCTATCGCTTGAAAGGCATCAGAGTCGCTGCAAGCTGTAACCCGATTGCTAATATCAATCGGGTCTATGAAGATATCAATGCGCCACACAACGGACCCGTGAAGTTAGGGATGAGAGCTAGAAAGCAGATGCCTATCTCTGCTCAAGAGGTTTGTGTACATTGAAGCCGGACAGAGCAAGCGATTATTAAGCACAGTATGCAATACAAAATACATCGCTTAGCCCTGTTTGGCACAACGAGACAATGCTAGCTTTGTAGTATCTAATGTCTTTTGCTGTTCCACGATCCACTGCCTTTCGAAGTCGTCCTTGCGTGCCCTTCCGAACTCGTTCGCAGTTTCCGTAATCTCGCCCTGAATCTTCTCGAAGGTGACCGATAATTTGCGCCGAGTATGGTCTAGCTGTGCTCTCTTCGATTCAAGAGCTCCCTGACGCTCTCGCTCATAAGCATCAATGAGGTTGTTGCCGCCGAAAACGTAATCTTGGACTATATCCCGAATGGCTGTTTCTTTATCGACTAAATGCCTTACGAGCCGCTGCACAATCGATCAGTATCTTGTATTGTTTCAGCGTATTTACGTTACTTACGTGTGATATGTTTGAAAGCACGCCAAGCATATTGCCTTGGTGCGGTTCGAAAGCCTTCTGCCATTGGGTTAGGGTGTCCACATCACTCTCCTGGGAAGAAGTCTCAATTGAAGGCGATAGACCTTCGGAGGCGGCTGATCCTGAGCTCGATGAGGTCTTGGTAGAACTAATGGAGATGACATCGTCTTTTCTCTGCTTTCTCGATGACTCTCCTTCGACGAGCGTTTTGTCTGGATCCTCGGTGCATGCAGGAAGTCGTCTTTTCGCATCCGTTACCGTTTTCGTTTGGCTGCGAGCTTCCGTATCACTCTTCCTGCGGAGTGCACGCATGAAGTCACTGGTTCCCACTTGGCCAGCACCAATGAAAGGATCTTGTGGTTCTGTTGGAACAATATTTTCTTTCGTCTGGGAATTGATGATTCTACCATCATGGAAGATATAGTGAGCTGGCATCGATGCGAAGTCTGATGGCGCATTAGGTGAAACGTAGTTCCGCTTGCTATTGCTGGATAATCTGTCGAAGCCCGCGTTGTGCCCTTGTGGTGGAAGAGGGATTTTCGTAAGAGGCAGTCTGGGATCGTCCTGGAGGTCGTCTCCTTCAACGTAGCTCACACTTTGCTCATCCTCCGTATGTAAATCGGTACGCAAGTATGGATTTGCCGTTTCTTCATCCTTAATATATCCTTGAGTTTTTGCAACCCTGTCATTGCGAGCGTGGGCGGAAGGCATGGGACTACCATTTTCATCGACCCTTGTGCTTTGTGAGCTCACTCTATGTGGCTTTTCGTTTACAGCGATAGAATGTGGCTCTGGAATCATCTGGGGTACATGTTTATGCTTAGTGGGTGGAGTGATATTTCGCTTCTGGCGTTTGGGTGGCTGTTCGTATGCTGACAGCGCGGGATCATCGACTTGAGATGCAGCCTTCCTCTTCAGTATTTCCCGCTCTTCTCCAAGTGCGGCTTGGTTACTATCATCGGTCTGCACACCTGTAGAAATATTTAGCGGCTTAGGCTTCTTGATAGAAGCTGCGCCTTGATTCTTGGGGCCTTCCGCACTGAAACTAATTATCTCAGGTTTGCGATTGATGTCTGGGAGCTGCATCCCTGCTGGGCTAATTTCCCTTGGCTTTCCCTTCGCTGAGATTGGTGTAGCATTACCCGTAGCTTGCCGGAGCTTTTCATGTTTCTCTTGTAAAGGTCCCTTATGTTCATTGGACGGTGCCAGCTTAGGTCTCTTCTCCCTGGCTCCGTCGTCAGGCACCGCTTTTCTTTTATTGCCAACTGTGGCCACCGGTAGCCTTGGACTATTAGGCTTTGATACGGCATGTTGTGGTTGGGAAAGACCAACATTTTGCGCCTGCTCTGCATGCACTGACTGCTTCATATGCCCCTGTTCCTTTTGTGGTCTTTGTTGAGCTTGAGCTTTTTTGTTCCAGCCCGATTTGGCATTGATTGAGACATCTTTCTGTTCCTGGACGACCCCTACATCGTCTTGCGTCTTATGTTGTGTGACGCGTCGGCTATCACTGACCTGTCCCACAGTTCTGACATCTTCGCCTTCGACAACTTGGTGTTGTCCGCCATTATACTCTTTCGACGCTTTGGAGGTTTGTTTCGTATGTGGTCTCGCGCGTTCTTTCGCAGTTGAGGTAGTGTCCTCATTACCCGAAGTCATTAATCTCAGCTTTGCTTCGAAAGGATCTGGCGATTTTGAGACTCCAGAAGTGGCCTTTCTCCTCTCAGGTTTGATCGAGGCCTGGTTCGCATGTTGGGTGGCTCTTTTTGTGCTATGAACTTCATTCGTCGCGGTGTGAGAGTGTCCTTCATCCATTTGGCTAGTGGCTGTTTTTCTATTTCCGGAATCTGACGTTTCATCGTTCATGGTTTCATTTTCTCGTCGATCAATATACTCCCTGTCTGGCATCGCTTCCTGGAAGTGGCTGTCCTCGGCGTCTCCAACCATCCCCAGGGGTCTCACCTCTTCGTCCATCTCAAGATTTGGGTCGATAATTGACTCTTCTTCCTTCTCAGACACTGCATCAAAATTCTTGGTGATGCCCTCGGGAAATGAATCCTTCTGGCGGTTCTGCGCTTCAGGAGACCTGTCGTGAATATCACCATTCATATCTACACCCGTCAAGCCTCTCCCCTTGCCTCCATATGGTGACCTTCCACGTGCTACAGATAAGTCTGGGTGCGGCGGCGGAAGACTCGGTTTCGATGTGGTTCCAGCTTGGGCTATACCATGTCTTGTCGTGGTGCTGACTAGCTCAACATTCTCCACGCTGCTAGCTTCAGACTTCGCATCCTTATCTGGTCTGATTGATGGCACTGTATCTTCCCGAGACAGCATGTTGTTCTTATCATTACCGCTGACAGAGGCTTGACCCCTCTCTGTATCTTTCAGAACTTTCGCCTTCTGTACTTCTGTGAAGGATGGTTGGATTTCCTGTTTCTTGGAGGTCGTTGCTGGCTTCTCCCGGGACATGCTGACCGATTCTTCAACCTCATCAACGATTTCGTCAGACCTCTCTAAGCCTTGGATCTTCTTATTGGCGGTCATAGCCGCAGCACGCCTTGACCTTGTTCCTGTCAGATCAGCAGCAGGCTTTGCTTTAGTTGCATAATCTCCTGCTGCTTGACTTGCGATCTTCTTTGGCTGTGTTTCAACTCTCTTTGACTTTCCTTCTTTGGAGCGTCCTACCGGCTTCTTTGCGACACGATTGGCTTTTGTTTTCTGCTTCGGAGATGTTTTATGATCTCCATTGCTGTTTACCAACCCCGTGTCCCAGATAGATCCATCTCCAGCATCCTTATTCACCTCAGGTTTAGCAGGTCGGACTGCCTTTTCCGGTGGGGGTTTGGCAGCATGCGCAGGTTTAGATTGAACTTCAAGGCGCTGCGATGGCACAGATGGAGGGAGTTTTGCAGCCTTGACAGGTTTCTTCGATTTTTGTTTCTGTTGGATCACTCGATCTGGGGCTTGGGAAGTCGCTTTACCTTGTATCATAGAAGCCTCCAGCTTGCGTACCGGCGATTTCGGAGATCTAGGAATATCATATTCATCCTCATCATGTTCTCGATCTTTCCCTTTCGGAGCTGGCCCTTTGCCTTTGCTTTCTTTTGCCTTCTTGATAAGATGTGATTTCTGGACTCCGACTTTGCTCTTAGCCGAAGCTGCGACTTCGTGATTGTCACTTGCTTTACTCGTTGTGATTTTTTTGGTTAGGGTTCCAGCTGCACGCTCAACCTTGAGCGTGGATGGACACTCTACTCCAGCATCGCCATTTCCCTCATGGTTTCGAACGCTTTTGCTCCGTTTCGACGAGGGAGGCTTCTCGCTCGGACCATCGTCTGTTGTTGGCATCGTTTTATTGCTGCCTGGTGGGCGTAAAAGCTTAGGTTGGATCATTGGGACTGGATTATTCCTGCTGTTTGGCTGAGTTTTAGACGCTCTCGGACTAATGTCGTATGAGCTATCATAGCCTTGATCTTGATACTTCGAGGGTTGATCTTGTTGAGTGCTACCTTCAATGTTTTGACCAGGTGATTCCTCGAACTCAACATCAGCCAAAGTGCCGGCAGGTCGAGGAGTCTCGATAGCTGGACCATCTGCGTGAGCTGCCGGATCTCGGGCGTTTGAATCAGTCTTTCCGCAATCTGCTGTGTCAGGTTGGCTGACATCAATGCCTTCCACTGCACTTGCCACTGAGCTGGCAAGTCCCTGCGTATTTTTGTGGATCTCCGCTTCCAGGCCGGATTCGGACAGATGTTTAGTGATCCGATCCTGAGACGTAGAGGGGAGGGCAGCGTTATCATTGTGCAATATTCTGGTTGATGGATTCTGACCAAGGAGCGAGTTCGCTTGCAAGGCGACTCCTGCCAGTCTTTGGCTATCAGTCAACGCGAGATTAGGCCTTGCGAACTCGCCATCTAATGCTGGCTCAGAACAATTGATTGGCTGTGACTCCATCACAGTCGGGCGATTCGTCATCCCAGCCTTCTCTGGCTGCGGAAGGAGTTCACTGAGGGTTTTCGCATGACTCTGTGAAGTGAACGCTATCGACATGGTGGTACCATTATGGCCGACTGCGTTATGATACCAAGCGTTGCTGACGGCTTGCGATAACTCTATGGTTACCGCGTAACGCTGTGCTTGTGACTCGGCGTTCCATACAGATACTACGGTAGTATGCTGAATGTTCTCGAGTGGTACATCGACGTATACGGCTGGTCCTGTTGGCGATGCTGAGACGACAACTCTTAGATCCTGAGCTACTGTCACAAGTATAGCCGAATCGTCCACTGTGTTGTATTGAAGGTGTCCGGCATTGAGACCGTAAGCGTAGAGTACATCTGATCTCCTAAAGGCTGTCAGAGAACATTTCAAAGCTAGTGAAAAGAATTGCATACTGTTGTATCGAGATATTTGCCATGACAAACTCATCGACAAATTCCTCAAAGGCTAAGACCCAACCCCATTCATGGTGTTTGCCCCTAGGAAATTCAGAGTACAGAATTCGATCATCTTCAGTCAAACAAAGCTCGTCCGGAGATACGCCGTGGTGCAGCATTATCATGATGATAGACCCGGTGATCAATGTGAAAACTCGGCACTTGCCGTGTTTGACCAGCTCGGTAAGAGATCTCCTATACAACCCATGTCAATCAACGTCGTTTAAGAGTAGATTGGGAAGGAGCTTACAGTTTTGCAAGATCGGATTTGAGCCTTTCGGCGTTGTCTGCGCAGTCTTCAAGTAGCGCCAGCACAATGACTCCCACCTGCCATTACTGTCAGCTTGAGTTCTCCGGCGGTCTTGCCGGGACCTTACCCATCTCCGACTTTGTTCGGACCTTTCCGAGTCTATGAAGACTTTGATCAAAGCATTAATGGCATGCTTGCCGATCAGCAGTTTCTTGGACCTCTTCAAAGCTGTCTTCTCAGGCGGATCGGATTGGTTATGATACAATGATTCCTGCCTGATGTAAGCATTCGCAAAGCCTCAGCAAGATTGGAGTGGCCTACCGCGATCAGATAGAGACCTCTTTGCTGCGCAAGGCAGGGGACCGACTGCAACAATGTCCAGCACAAGACCACAAGGCCCTCGGCATCAATCCGATTGCAAAGAGCGGATTCTGCTGGTTCAATGGCTTGTATCAAGGCATTCATCTCTGTTTCGCTTGGTCGAGTATCTCTGACGGCGTCGAGAATATTTCTTGGAAGCCTTGTAATGTTGAAATTAGTTGAAACAATCTAGACAATAGCAAGGTACTTACGTGATCTTCCCCTCTCTTCCACGAGCTGTTTCAAGAAACTTTGCCAACTCCATGAGTGCCGAATTATGCTTGGAAGAGGATCCAAAGGAGCTGCTGGCCATGTTACGCTAGATACGCGTGAAGGCGCGATCTGAAATTTGAGCGCTGGCAAGGCTAGTTTTTGTAGAGGATTGATACTCGTTAGTAGGTGAGGATCGAATTGAGTTACAAGAAACAGTAACGACGATTTTCAAGCTCATTGAAATCATCGATAATTGCAAGGGTACCGCTCTGATGATAAAGAGGTGTGGTAGGGTGCAAGAAATCTTTCGATCGTCAGAGACGGAGTAAATTCGGAAGCTACACCTTCCGATCAAAACACGATACACTGTCCTGTCACAAATCTCTTCACGGTTCCAGACGTCAAAGCTGTCGGACAAATACAATGGCAGGGCACTAGCTCGCACGATTTATCCATGGCGTTTTGCACTCATCACAACCTGGAGTATGTGCGTATTTCGAACCAGGAAGGAAAGACAGTGTATGAATAACGTACAAAGGGAAGTCATACTCGAACCTAATATCATTGCATCTTAAGGCCTCCCAATTAACAATCTCATCTGTTCTAGCTACCCATACTCAAGAAACGCTCGAAACATGCTCGGCTCTCAATTATAGAGTACCCATAAGAACGTCGAACTTGCTCAGATAGAATATTGGGGCTACAATGCACCATGGTGCATTTTCTCCAAATACCTTATCCTCCTGCTCGTGGCTCAGACGTTCTCATATGGAAAGTAGCTAAGCACTGCGGAACAGGATAAGCCAGCCGATGAAGCCCCCACTCTGGGACACCGAATGACGCTCACCAATCGTTGCAGCTGGTCTCATGATGAATAATAACGACTTGTCCAACCACACCCCAACTGGCGAGACTCAGGTCCTTCCGTGACCATGAAACGAGTTCCACGTAGACTGTGT
Organism: Cladonia uncialis; assembly: GCA_002927785.1. Taxonomy (NCBI): domain Eukaryota; kingdom Fungi; phylum Ascomycota; class Lecanoromycetes; order Lecanorales; family Cladoniaceae; genus Cladonia; species Cladonia uncialis. The sequence goes on from NAPT01000901.1 coordinate 6,985, forward strand.
ATACGGTTAGAGCCGCCGCAAGTCCGACGAAAGTTGCGCCAACGTCAGTCCAGTTCACTCCAGTCTGGGTCAACGACGACGAAAATTGTGGCAGAACTGTATCTCAACAGATCGCCAACAATATGGGCCGATTCGCCAAAAGCCATATGCAGGAGTATCGATCTACAGGCTTCAATAATGCATGTCCATACCGGTACTGCTGGAAGGACGATCCCATACTGAGAAATTGTTTTTGTCTGGCTGAGTCACGGACCAGGTATTGAAATGGATCAGGCAGGAGATTACTAGATGACAGATGATCAGTATCTTTATGTGGACCGAACAAGGACAGTTTGACTTACATGTGAAGCGGTAGGGTTGTTTGACGAAATATAGCGGTAAGGCTGGAGACCGCCATTAAGTGGGATAGCCAAGCTGAGAGAGCCGGAAATCATCTTGCTACTGCAAATTTCAAGGTATGAACTAGCGGACCAAGGCCGATGTGAGGCATGTTGGAGAGCTTCATGGCAGCGAAAACGCACGTGGCCAACAGGAAAAACGAAGAGCATTGATATGAAAATCTTAGTTTGAGATCGTTACGTTCTTCACTATCGTAAAGTTGATCCTCGCAGGTTCGATATCTGTTTCAAGCAAGGGAGTCAACGTGGATTGAGATGATTTCCAAGGCTGAAAAGCGAAGGAGCGTACGAGCTCGGCGATGATGCGGTGTATATCACCACAAAAATCAGAGCACGCGCTTCTGGAGCTCATAAAACGATTGCAGAGTCGCCTATCAAGCATACTTGGCGCATACTACAGACCTCCATGGTCTGAGCTGAATGTTTACGGCTGCCTTATGAGCTTCTCGCATCCCTTGTTTCCCTCATAAACTTTGCGAGATTTTACAGAAAAAGGCTACCCGGGCGAGCACCTCCACGTAGGTGGAGGGCCTCCATATCTTTGCTCAAGGATAGACATCCTTTTCAACATCAAGCTCCTTGAATGCGGAGAACTTAGCGCCAATATGAGAAGATGCCGTTGCAATCATATAGTCATCACGAAAGGCTTGTATCTCCAGCTGCACATCCGTCACCCGATTTCCATGAGCCCAGATCTCAACATCTGTACACGTCTGGCCCCACAGGTTGACCTCTGGAACTCCATCCACCGCGAGACTACCAGGGAGAGGCACTTGCACATTCCGAAACTCCACATCCTTCAGCCAAGGCGCCAACAAAGCTTCCCCAGTCATCTTAACATACGCTTCCTTGAGGCACCAGTGGGCATAGAAGTGGCGAAGTTTAGCTCTGATTGTGTCTTGTACGTCGTCGTGCTTTGGTGCCTCATAATGCGCAATGTCCTGCACTTCCCGATCCGAAAACACGGACTCGTATGTCCTAGCCCAAGACTGAAAGCCCTCTTTCATTACTGTAGCATAGTCCTTGTCCCAGTTCATCTTCACAATATCAACCCCAAGTCTGACAGCTTTTCCGGGGCAGCCCACCAGCGCAACGAGGGTACCATGATGCGAGACGTTGAATTCCAGGGCCTTGCCTTCTGAAGTGGAAGGCTTGTAACAGGGTTTTCGATTGCTATCCTCGCCAATGGTGGCTTCAGACCAGGGAATTTCACACGTGGTTGCTATGGCACGATGTTTGAGAAGACAGGAGGCGAGAGAAAGCTTTGCATCACTTGGTCGGTAGAAGCGGAGGACCTTGGCCTGTTCTTCCGGGGTAAGAAGACTTAAAGCATGTTGGGCTTCTTTACCACTTGCCCATCGAGCTGTAGCTTCACGCGCTGAAGGCTGAAGACCGCTGGTTCCGTCTGGGGGAGTGGGCCAGAGTGATTGAACATCAAGAACCCAACGAAAGACTTCGGGCCCATCCATGGCCATTGATTGTGAGATGTATCATAATTGTTCCATTTGCGTTTGTCAATTGAGTAAGGCTACTTCATCCTGGCCGCCTAAGGTACTGTAGGAAGCTGACTGCTTCGTCGCTGTCGGCTTCGGCAGGCATCAAACTCCGACTTGGCATTCCTTTCGGGGTAGCAGCTCGGGTATGGTAGTGTTTTGCTCCGTTATAGCAGAAACTTGATAATTAGTCAGTAATTAGTCAGCATAGACTGAGCCCATTTAGAGGCCTGACCCCTAAGTTCTAAGGCCGACACCCCCGGAGGACCCGTACGCTCAGCACATGTTCGGCATATACTGAGCGTTTCTACCATAACGGAGCAAAACTCTACCATACCCGAGCTGTAACCCCGATTCCGATACAATGAAATTAGAAATGCACCAGCGCCATGGCCGTTATTACCTTCCCACGTATATAGAAGCATACATGCCGTACCCAATCTCTATGCCTGTTCTCCAAATCTGTCACTAACCTCTGTTCTGTGCTCCAAGCCTCTCAAATACTTACCAGCAGCACCAGCAGCACTATGCTTCCAGCAACAGACCCTCCAGAGGTGCCCCACACCCTGTGCGCGGGCACTCAAGCCGTCAGAGTGATCAAGCAGCTGAAAAAAGTCGAAAATGCCACCAAGAAATGCTTCCAGCCAGAAACACGCAACCAATCCCTCCCCAGCCCCTCAAAGCGACGAAAACTTGACTCCCTTCAAGAACGCCCCTACAACCTCTCCTCCCCCACCCTCCAACAACTCTCCAAAGACCCCTCCCAACCCTCCACAATCTTCTACCTAGCCTACGGCTCCAATCTCTCCTCCGAAGCCTTCAAAGGAAAACGCGGCATCCAACCCATCTCCCAAACAAACGTCGTCGTTCCTGAACTAGTAATGACCTTCGATCTCGCCGGCCTCCCCTACCTCGAACCCTGTTTCGCAAACACCAGATACCGGTCCTCACCTCCCCCCAACCCCCCATCCACCTCAGATCCAGAAAAAGCATCATCTCCTCCCACAACCCAAACGACACCAGACTACCACAAAACCCACTGGCACAAAGGTCTCGTCGGCGTCGTCTACGAAGTAACACCCACCGACTACACCCACATCATAGCCACCGAAGGCGGCGGCGCCTCCTACCAAGACATCCTCATAAC